>PVJX010042275.1:0-14131 GCA_004027295.1 Dolichotis patagonum
ACTGATAGCAAATAAAAAGGTTTCTATAGGCTGCATGATTTCTTGCTGACTCAGCTGACTGAAGGAAAAGCCAATTACTATGGCTTGCATTTCCTTGTGCAGAAACCAGAACATATTCATTGTTAAATAGAGCTTTAAATATTTAGGGGAGGGAGAAAAGTTTTATGAATTGAGATGATAACAGTGAAAAACTATCTATGGATATTTTTCTCTTAAACAAGAAAATACTTTTCTAAGACTGGTTTGAAAATCTCAAGCATGAAATATGATTTGATTTAATATCAATTCAACGGTCTTTTTAAATGTTGATTTTGTAGGTTGGCATACAAGGGGAAAAAACTCTCTGTCGTAAAGCTAAATTTTCACCTCAGAGTAATAAAAGATCCAATATAGTTTCCTAAACAAACGACTAGCTGAAGAATTGGCATTCTACTTTTGGCCTCACCAGTGACTTGCTTGGTGACCTTGGACATATTGCTTAAATGGTTTTGGGCCTCAAGGCTTCTAGCAGTAATACAGAGATTGTAATGCCTGCCTCTGCTCTACAGTTATGTAGAACTAGTTCAGTTGGGTTGTTTTAAAGCTCCTTAAAACCTTGAAACAATTAGAAATAACTGCTAAACTCAAACAGTGTTTCATTTTGTTCATTGCTTTTTGTTGTTTAATTTCATTTTCTTGTAACCATTCATAACCCTCTTACTAAAATAAATCACAGAGATAAAATCAATAGTTGATGGTTTTTTTTAATGTTAAGGCACATTTTAGTGAAGTAAAATTAAGTTCAGATTTTTCAGATCAACACTCATAATTTCTATGCATCAGTACAATGAAAACTCATGAATCACAAGAGAATTATATTATGATGTTACTTATTAGTTCTCACTGTACCTGTACTTGACAATGTTCTTCCTACTTTAGCTCCCCTTGTGATTTCTCTCCAAAGTTTTTCAGTCAATATTGTTTCATAAAGTCTCTACAAATGTACTTACTCAACCTTCAAATCCAGAAGATCCACCAGAGCCCTTTTTAAATAGCACATTGTTTTAGAATCCTTCCCTCTGTAAAACAAAATTTGTTTTCCAGAACTAGGTTCTGAATAGGTAGAAGACTTAAGTAACAGTGACATGTTCTTTTAGTTTTTATGATGGTTTTTAAGGTATTTTTCATTCTATTCTGAATCACTGGCTTTTTTTTTCAAAATTAATCATTTTTTCAAAACAGTGTTTTTCAAACTCAGAACTTCATATTCCAGTAGCAGGAATATCTTGTTTTCTTCTGTCTTGTAACATTTTTTAAAAATGTTACACTTTTACACTACCTTACAGAATGTGCAATTTAAATTGAAAACAATAATCCATGTTAATTCTATCATATCCCTTTAATACTTCTTCCACAGTATTTCTAGAGTAAACTTTTAAAATAAGAATATATATATATATATATAACTAATAAATTTAATTATGGCATACTTATTATACATATCTTCACCATTCCTACACTTAAGATCTCATAAATGTTTCAATAAATAGAAGTAAATTCTGATTCAATATTTTTCACTGCAACATATTCTTTACCTAGATTTACTCCATATCCCAATGTGTACACATGACTAAGCAAATTCCTATTTCAAATTCAATTGGAAAACATTCACCATTTTGAACCTTACTCTGAAATGTTATAAATATTAATATTATACAACATTAAGCACATATATTAGCACTTAATTTTCACAACAAGCTAATGAAGCAGGTAATTTCCCAGTATACATAGTAGAAAACAGACTCAGAAAGATGGCATGCCCAGGGTCAGAGTTAGTGTATGTTGTGACATTGATTTAAACTTAAATCTGCCTACAGGGTCTCTATTTCTATACATTAGGCAATGAAACTCATTTCAAATTCTTTTGTATCAGCATCATAACTTGGCTATGTTTCCCCATAAGGCATATCATATTTGTCAATTATTAATATGATTATATAAAATTGAGTTCCATGATTCCCATATCTCATTTTCACATTTGCCTACTTGCTTAACCCTACTTCTCACTTCAAAATCAATTCATCCAGTGCTTATGATAATTTACACACATGCCCAGATGATCAATAAATTTGAGTTACCCAACGTGCATATTCACAGATAAGGTCAAACACAAAGGTATTTTGTCTGTGTATTTCATCCTGTAAGTTAAGCAAGTATACAATTTTTAATCTACTTTGTGCCACATTTTATCACATGTGTTTTCTGTTGTTTATCTTGTTACTTAAAACGAACTCTAAGCATAGTTATGAAGTGTTATGCAGTATTTCTAAATGTAAATCTGTGAGGTTATATATAAGATGTGCTCAAGCACCTTATTTAAGTCTTATCATGCCACTGTCCATGAGTTCAGTGCTAATGATTTAAGTATATATTAATTATGAGGGCTTTAAAAAGAAACATAAACATGCTGCGTATTGACTAATTAATAAAGTGAATGGTTTCTCAGGAACTAGTCCTGTATTTCCTGGGGAGCAGTGGTTATGATTTGCCAATTCAGCTTTTGCCGTGGCTGTCTAGAGCAGAGCCAGCACAAACAATGAGAACTGATACTTTTTATATGTGTAAAAACACCTCCCTCAGCCATAATTTTAATTCTCTTTCAATGCTGCGTTTTTAAAACACATTTCTAAATTTAAGTTCATTTCTGTCACAGTCAGGAGTATGGTAAATGTTAAAATGTAATCTAATACTTACTTTTATGGACATCTATTGATAAAAGATAGTCAAACGTCAATCCCACGAGTTACAGTAAAGCTGTTTCTCATCTACTCTTCCCCTCTCATCGTCCCAGGTTCCCTTTTCTTCCATTGAAATGGAAAAGAGGGTGCAGTTCTTCATCTGGGAACTGCTGAAGTTCTCTTTTTGAGCCCTGCTGCTGTTACTGAGACTCACTGGTCATAGATGCTCCCATTATGACAAACATCCGAAAGCTGACTCTTTCCAAACCCAGTCTTGCACTCTGCATGTGATTATACCAATGCACCAGAAAACTAATGAGCATTTTCTTCAATAACTTCCACGTCTTTCTTCCTCTGATCACACCATTATTTTTACAATGTATACATGTTCTTCTATTGCATGCTTTTTAATAGCTACCATGGTAAACATTACTGGTATTCTTGGATTTCACATCTCTTCTTCCTGGAGAAATTGTAGGATTACTCTTTGCCACATCACATTATATAGTCACATTTTAAAAAAAATTTTGGAAAGGAAACTACTAGGTAATAAGGCACAATTTTCCATGTCTCATTTCTACTGCCACAACAACCTACATCTCTGCAGACAGTGGAATATCCATGAAGTTACTCTCTGAAAAAAGGCAGCATGGAGATAAACCTCTAGTCACAGAATCAAAAGTAGAGAGCTGCCATAAAAAGTAAATTAAGTGGCACTGGGTACTAAATTCAATAGATAGTAAAAGAAAATTTTCAAGAATCATTTAAATATAAAGATTAGCTACCAATAATAATTCACTTGCTGGTAGTTTCTTTAAGATAGCTATTTGAAAAGAAGCTAATGGTGAAAAAACAGCCATTCTGCAAGCAAAAATGGCAGAGAGAGTTTCCAAAACTTCATAGTTTTAAATGCTGAATTATTGACTGAATTCATAGTTTTAAATGCTATATTAAGACTCCAATGTGATAGATAAAATTTAAAATATAGTTTGATCCACAAAGCCTGACGAAATCTCAACCTCAAAGTAATTTCGATTTATCAATGAAATGTCACTGAATGTGAAGTTGGGGAAAATGCACATAATTGGCTCTTGTATGTGAATGTAAACTGTCTCTAAAATCCCCTCTCTCTTCTTCTCCAGTAGCATATCCTGCGCATAGGTGGCATGAGTCCAAAACAACTGGCAGAAGTATTCAGTTCCACTGGAGGTCTAAACTCAGAGCTGACATACTCTCTTTTTACTTCTGTTTATCTTGTCAGGGAATGCCGTAAGTTTCAAGGATATGAAAAGAGGCTAAAAATCATAATATGAACTCTTGCAAAGTTACATTGCAATGGTCATACATTTCATAAACTGACAAATACAATTTAACAATAATTATAAGAAAGAAGATTAACCAAAATTAAATGCCTAGTCGTATAATCTAATTAAATATATTCA
This sequence comes from Dolichotis patagonum, assembly GCA_004027295.1. NCBI lineage: Eukaryota > Metazoa > Chordata > Mammalia > Rodentia > Caviidae > Dolichotis > Dolichotis patagonum. The sequence continues at coordinate 4,160 of PVJX010042275.1, forward strand.
CCCCAGGAAAATACACAATTGAAATATAAAAATATGAAGATATTTACACAATTATATTTTACCTGTTAACTGTCTTTAAGCTATTAAAATTAGCTTTGCAATTGTTCATACATGTGCAGTTTCTAAAGATTATATTTCTAATGATAGCTGTGGTAACAAATAGATCCAAAGCTTCAGTAGCATAAAAACTTTATTTGTAAATACTGTATCTGCAGCTGCTACTCTATTTCATGTATTTTTTCATTTTGAAATATAGCTAAAATAATAACCTCTGTTTGAAACATGCTTGTTATTGGCAGAGGGAAAAGTCAAAGAGGTGATGAAAAATTAAAATTATTAGTGTTACTGCAGGACACAAGCTGCATTTGCTCACATTCAAATGACCAAAAACATTTCATTACCTACCATACACCAAATAAGAGTGGTAGAGATCTATAATTCTGTTACATCTGCACGATGTAAGATAACATATAAATGAACAAGGAACTATAATTCACATGGCAATGAAAAAGAACATATTAACATTTAACAGGCAGAAAAAAATAATAAAGTCAACCATGTCTGCCCTCAAAATTTCTCCTGAGGCCATTACTACAAAAGTTTTATTGATCATTAATATTCTTTAAAAACATATATAAAATAATAAAAGTAACAATAATAGTACAATAAAAAAAGAAAAATATTTCTTCACCTCACATTAAAATGCAATGGTAAATGTATATAGAAAAATGACAATTATGAAAAGAGGACAAATAACAAGTTTGCAGAAAAGGTTGACCAAAGTTCTGAAATGTCTCTGTACAATACCAAAAGGAAATCCTAAACTGAACTTGGAAAATCTCAGACCGGTATTTTCCTCCTTAGAGGCAGACCTCAAATCTGTTTGCCTTGCTAAATACTGATTCAAGTCTCAGGAAAATCCTTCCTTTTCCATGATTTTCATGGGATCTTATTAAAATGGCTAGTCTAAAAAATTACCACAAAAGAGTGGGTTAAAACAAATGGAAATATGTTCTTTCCTAATTTAGAAATTATAGCTCTTTTGACATACACAGTCCAGTAAAACTTCATTTTAACTTGATCATCTGCCAACATCTTAGTTCAAATATAATCACTTGGATATAGAGATACAGAGATATTCTGGAGGGGTGATTTGTTTTAAGGGGCAATTTTTTTTTTTTTTTTTTTGAGACAGGGTCTGACCATGTAGTTCAGGCTGACCTGATCTCACTATGTAGCTCAGGCTGACCTCAAACTCTCAGCAGTCCTGCCTCAGCCTCTTGAGTGCTGGAATTACAGGTATGCACCACCACTTCCGGTTCTTGAGAGGCAATATGCACTGTAGATGAGGATACCAAAGAGGAGACATACACAAAATCAAATGCAAGACTGGACATAAAAATCACCCATTGAAGTTAAATCCAAAAATGAGAGCTAATTTAGTAAACAAAGATTTAGAAATTAGTAATGCATGCCACTTATACCTGGAGTTATACATGAATCATAGTAGAATTGGAGGTGACATATTTGTAAGAACATTTTTCTACAGAGGAAAGAGAAAAAGGAGACAATTATCAGAAATTGGAAAGTATGTTAAACATGTTGGAAAAAAAGAGGAAAAATAAATGCTATTATTTTTTAAAGACATTGAATTATACTATCCTAACAAAAGTTGGAATTTTTTACCAAGAATCTGTCCCAGAGATACCAAGAATAAGAAAAAACAAATTGCATGAAAATTTACGTTAAAATAAATTTTGTGAACAAAAATGTTCTTATTAAAAAATTTTACTATTTCCATTAAAACTACTACACTTTATTAAACATTTAAATAATTTGCAAACCAATGTACTTGTAAAGAGTGAGTCATGTATTTTTCAAAATGGAAAATATCAGACCAATTCGATATAAAATAACTCTAAAATGAAAACAAAGAGAATAAAAACACACTAATCAAATTCTCTAAGCAAGCAACAACAAAAGAGAATATTATACTGTTAAAAACTGAAAACTATTTTAAAAATACTCACAAAACATAGAGAAAAAATTGTAAATGCCGCACATAGTTTAAAAAATGGAATAGTAAAAATGCAAAACAAAATTCAAATGATTGTAATGATTTGATATAGGTTATGGAAGAAATCAAAGAAAATGTGGAAACTACCTAAATATAAAAAGTAAACTATAACTGGTCCAAGGGAGAGAGAAATTGATAGGTTTATGATGTCAGAGTAACACTGTTAGAATTCACGGAGCATTGGCTATGGTAGAAGGGGCCTTCTGAAACAACCATAAAATAAATGATGTTCTATCCCCATTAAATATAGGCGAACCAGCCCACATGGGCTGGTACAGAGCCTCTAGCTGTCTGTAGGAGGAGCAGGAACCATCATTGAAAGTTCCCCAAAAATAATGGAATGCAAAAATGTGGCTAAAGGAAGCCATGCCGGAAAGATTTAACGTTTAAGGCCCCTTTCCCCTTGTGTCTTCCTCTGTCTCCAGTGAGTGTGCGTGCATGCGTGCGTGCGTGTGTGTGTGTGATGCCCCAGTGGCTAACTGGAACCCCTACTCTAGTGACAATGATTAGAGACTCGAAAGTAGTGAGTGGACTATCAGGCTCCTTCCTGACCTGCAAAGGGTGTCTTTAGTGAGAGAAGCAGACGCTCAGGATGTAACCCAGCAGAGTGGGCAATCAGCACTCCACCCGCTGCCGAGGAATTTGAGTGGGCCCCAAGCAGCCTAGGGGCTGCAGCACCCTGCTTCCCCACCACCCCCACACTGAAACAAGTGGCGTGGAGAGGGTACACGGGACTGGGAGCAGCCCCAGGCTGTCTCTGCCTGAGAACGAAATATTCAGCTGGGAGAGCAGCACAGAGGCAGGGTAAGAGGACCTGGGCAGGCCACAGAGACATTCCGGAAGCTGTTGGCTGAAGACTGTGGCCCCAGCCCTGGTTTGTAGAGGCCAACCTCAGTGCCACCCCAGCGCTAATCTTACCGATGACTGGGTGGGGCTGTTCATGCAGTTTTGGGCTTTGTCTTAGCACTACCTCAGAACTATGGACACCAGAGGAATTTTTTTCTGTTTTGTTCTACTTGCTTTTCCTTTCTTTTTCTTTCTTCTTTCTTTCTTACTTTCTTTCTTTTTTTCTTTCTTTGTTTCTTTCTTTCTTCTTTGTTTTTGGGGTGTGTTTGTGATTTATGATTTTTTTTCCTTTCTTATATTTTGTGCTGTTGGTTTTCTTTCTTTCCACAACTGTCTTTCTTGACTTGGTGATAGTTTCATGTGAGTGAGCATTAGCTCTTGTTTTTGATTCTCTTAGGATTCTTTTGCTTTCTCCATTCTTTCTCTCCTGTCCTCTGCTCCAGTTTCCCACAGCTTGGTGGTCAGCCTTTGTATTCCAGCCTTGTTTCTACTATATTTCTCTTTATTTGTTTCTCTGTTTTTGTCACATATCCTCCTCAAACCAGTCCCCGCCCCAAAACACGGGGTTAAACCACTCTAAAAGGAAACATTGCTACAAATTCCTCATTTATGTTGGATTTTGTTATATAACTGTTATCTTGCTCCTATAGTTAAAAGTACTATGTAATCTTTAATTGTATTAATAGTTACCATGGCTTATCAGGTTTTGGGCTGTGCTCGATGCTTACTGCTGATTGTCCTGCATGAGCCACGATGGCACACCTGTTGTGTTCAGTTGCTTGCCCTTGTGTAACAACACTGAGATTGCCTGATGTTGCTACTGTGACCGTAGTGCAGTACCAAAGGACTGGGTGCTGAATCAAATAGACAGCGGTTTCCCATCCCTAGTACATTGGGAAGGTAGAATCTTGGGGTAGACACAAAGACTAAGGACCACCTATATCTGCAGGACACCTCTGTTGAATACACATTTCCTAGGGTAGCCTCATACTAGTGATAAAACTATCTAAAATAAGAAAGTTTACAGGTATCAACACAAAAATGAAATAAAGTAAAATATTACAAAATGAAAAGGAAGCCAAAGCAAAATGCAACCCCAGATGTCCAGCCCATCCAATGTAAGATTGAGGAAAGGTGACAAGGTGACAAGATTGAAGAAATTGGAAGCCACTCTACTGAATTTCTGAAATGGTATCAACAGAAGTAGAAAAAAAAATAATGAGGCTGTAGAGAAAGTCAGACATGATGATCAAATGAAGGACTTGTTCAGTGAATCTATAGTAGACACAGATTAAAACAAATAAAAGAGCTTAGTAAAATTTGGGAAATCATGAATACCCACTATAGGAAAGAAACAGAATCCATGAGAAAGTTTCAAACAGATATAGAGGAAATTAGAAATTTTGTTGAAAGTATACCCAATTGATAGAACCAAGGTATTGTGGCTAGTGAAAACTAAAAGAAAAATATCCCAAAAAATAGCAAGAGACCACTATGGAAATCATTATGGAGACTCCTCAAAACACTATAACTAGAGGTCCCATTTGACCCAGATATTCCCTTCTTGGTATCTACCTTAAAGCATTAAAAACACCAGACTACAGTGATATATATGCACAGCCATGTTTATAGCAACATAGTTTGTAAAAGTTATATCTTGGGAAAAACTCAAATGCCCATCAATGGATGAATGGATAAAGAAGAAATATATATATATATATATATATATATATATATATATCCTATAAATATATAAATATATATCTGCAACTATATATGATATATATGTCATATATCCTATAAATCTATAAATATATGTCAGCCATAAAGAAGAAAAATCTTGAAACATTTGTAGGCAAATGGACGCACCCATAAACCATACTCTTAAGTGAAATTACTGTCATATGTGAAAATATCACTTTGTTTTCCTGGTGTGGCAAACTAAGGACCAAAACGTATAATAGATACTGTGAAACAAGAAGAAATTGTTCAAAAAGGGAAAGAGAACTAGGGAGAGAGAAAGGGAAAGGAAGGAAGAGAAAAAAGAAAACAATGAGAAAAAAATGATAAAATGGAAACCAAGCTTTTTAATAAATAAGTGGGGTTGAAGGGAGGGGAGAGGGCTGGGAAAAAGAGGACTCAAGATGCAGCATGCACAGGTAAAAATTTCCCAAGATGAATGCGATCATTATGTATACCTAAATCCTTCTGATAAACTTAAGATAGAAAACAAAAACTTATCAATGGAAAGAATCTAGAATTGATATAGGTGTTAGGATGAATAATCACTTCAAATAGTTATATAATCATAATTCATATGAATAAATTAGCAGTATTGATTACACATTAATACAAATTGAATTTTAAAGAAAATAATTTAATGGCTGAGATTAATAACAGTTCAGATACTATAAAGTCCATAAAATTGAAGGCAATGAAAAGATTTCAAACTAAGACACTGAAAAAAACTATCAAACAGTTAAAGAGCATGGTGAGTCTTAACGATTAGCTCAGCACAGACTACTCAATCCCTCCTGATCACCTTCAGCTCTGTAGCAGGAGGTATACATCTGCACCTTAAGCACTTTGCATGAATCCTGAGAGGCCAGGAAGGACTCTGTCCTTCAAATATCAAGGATATAAACTCTGGCTACTGTTTCTAAGTGGTATAAAACTCCAGACACGGAGGCATTTACCCACTCTCACACTCCTACCCACTCAGAGATATGCCTTGGATATAACCCCTGGGTAACTCATTGCTGGAAGTTTGTTCCTAAATGCAGCAATATTGACAGGTGATACTTGTGAGAAATGATTATCTCATAAAAGGTCTGCCTTCTTAAGTGGATTAATCATGTATAAGTGAACTATCACAGGGCTGCTTTTGATACAAAAGTGATTTCTTTCTAACATACATTTTCTGCCTTTTTATGTTACAAAGCATATGTTAACATATGCTGAGAAGACCACCATGCTTTTGAACTTCCAGGTTTCTACCACTGTGAGCAAAATAAACTTGTAATCTTTATAAATTACCCAGTTGCTGATATTTAGTCATAACAAAAGGAAAAGCAGTAAATATCTCTTCATAGATCCAAGGCCCTAAAACTATAGATGCAATGACTTCATGTAGATTTATGAAACTAGTGCCTTTCCCATTTTGCTTTTACCTCTTTTGAGAGCCAAAAATTAAAGATTAGAATAGCCAAATGAATAAAATATATGTGGAAATTAAAAATATTTTTTTGCTGGCCTAGAACAGAAAAGATGTGATAAGACCTTCAGTTGTCTTCAGGCTGATTCTTACACTAGAAGTGATCTACAAAAATCAAAAGAAAAAAAAAAACAATTTCTGGTGAAGAAGGAGGAGAGTGTGATTCAAATTACAGATTCAAAGGCGGGCGGGTAACAGAAACTGCTGTTGTTTGGATATAGCTTAAATGATCTGGCGAGGTTTCATTTGTCTCAAGCGTGGTCCAAAGGCCATAAGAAATGGTGAAATTTTAAGAATGATTTAGTGGGATAACTACTCTTGGAAGAGAGGAGCAGATTTCTCACTGGACTCCAGTGAGTTCTTCTGAGAGTGACTCGTTAAAAAAAAGAGCAAGCATGAGGCTTCCCAGCCTCCAGCTGTCGACTTGGCATGCGGGATCCCTTTCTCAGGTATTTTTATCCTGTTGCCATTTGCCATGCTGTTATCTCCAAAGGCCAAATTGATGGAGCTCCAAGTTGTGGACTTCTGGTTTCCCAAACCATGAAATAAATAAATTTCCTTAAGTATTTTAATACCATCCTTAAGTAGTTTGTTACAAGAAGCAAAAAACCTTACTAGCACAACAGTTGTAGTTGGAAAGGAGATGAGAGTAGAGCTAAAAAATAAAACATTAAAGCAACAATATTAAAGACACTCAGATAAAGACATAGCGACAAAATGAAAATTATCTATGAACAATTATCTATGAACATGGCTGTAATATCACTAAAGAGTAAACCTAAAATGAAGCAGAAAATAAATTCTTTAGCTACAATTAAAAATTTACCAGAGGAATTCAAAGGCATATGTAAGCAAAGAGAAGAAAGATCCGCTGACACTGAAGAAAAGACTTTGGAAATTATCCAGACAAGAAATAGAAAAAAGACTGGGGAAAATTGAAGATGTCCTAATGGACCAAGACACATAAGCATATAAACATATACTTATGGGGGGGTCAGAAAGTTAAGAGTAGCAAGAAGAGTCAGAAAAAATATTTGATGCAATAAAACCTGGCAACCTCACTTATTTTATTACACACATAAATAAAAATATCTGAGACCCTCTATAAATTCCACATAGAAAGAGCTCAAAGGCACTTATGCTAAGACCCACTATAATCAAACTGTCTAATCTTTTAGAATCTTGAAAGTAGCAAGAGAAAAGAAACTCATCATCTACTAAAGATTCTTGATGACATTTTCTGCAGAGATTTCAACAGAAATGTTTTAAACCAAAAAGCATTGGTATGGTATTTTCAAAATTCTAGCAGTTAAACAAAACAAAACAAACAAGATATGCACATGAAATGTCCTCAACCAAGAATACTACAGCCAGCAAAACATTTAGTCAAATGTGAGAGAGATTTTGATATTCACAGACAAAGGTAAAAAAGCTCGTTAACTCTTTAATTGCTCTTCAAGAAGTACTAAAGATTGTCCTGCAAGTTGAAATAAAATGATACTGGACAGTAAATCAAGGAATATATAAAATAGAGATTTTTGTATATGCAAATAGACTCATAAAAAGCCTGTACTGTTGTAACATTTGTTTGTAACTTTTTGTTTTCTGTAAGATTTAAGGAAGGACGGAAAGAACAGTTCTTGGCGTATGCTTCTCAAAATACAGTCCACAGACATGTAATTTTGTGATATCAGAAATAGGTGCAAGTAGGGATGCCCTGAAAGACTTTGAGAATGTATTGTTAGGTAAGATATTTAAGACCCAAAAAAATAAATACCAAAAGATTTCTCTTCTATGAGAGAAGCAAAGTATAAATAGTGAACAAAATAATATGTAGATAATAGGAAACACAGAGGTAAATATTTTGCAAATTGGGCAGGCAGGGATCAAAAGATAGAGGGGAGGAAGGAGGAGAAAAAGGAAGAGACATAAAAGTAATTAAGATATTTTATGTACATGTAGCAAATCTCCATCATGCATACAACCATTATGTACTAAGGTCATGTACTAATAAAAATAAAAAGAAATAAAAATAAACAGAAAGTTTATGTACTTTGCAGAACTTGAAATGGTACAAATTCAAATAGAACTTTATTAAAGTTAATTAATAGTGAGAGCAAAAACACTTCATTTTAAATATATACAAAGGAAAATGAGAAAGGAATTTATTCATTAAAACTACAAAATTGTTTAAGCACAGAAGAATATAACAATGAAAGAAATGAGGGATAAAAAGCTGTAATTCATATATATATATATATGAAATATCAGCATAATAAAAGAAAGCCATACCTTATCAATAATTATTTTAATTATAAATTAATTAATTTCTCTTAGAAATGAGAGACTGACAGAATCAATTACCAAAAAATAATCAATCAACTATTTGCCTTCCACAAGAAAGTCACATTAGCTACAAAGGAAAATAATAGTTCAAAAGGAAAAGAATGAAAAAAATCATTCCAACAAAATAGTAACTAGGAAAGATTAAGATAAATTTATTAAACTCAGACACATAAAACTATTTTTAAAGAAAAAAGTAATTTTGTATATTAATAAATGGTTCTAAGCTATAGAATACAGAAAATTCTATAAACCAAGTAGACTTCATGCTACTCTCATACTAAATAGAACCAGACAGAAAATACAAGCAAGGAAATACATTTGAATATAAAAAAATCAACTAAATTTAGTAACATACACAAAATTCTGTAGCTAGAAACTAATGATATATTTTTGTCAATTACACATGGTATAATTTCTAGAGTCTTTAAACAATGTTTTTATTCCCATGATTGGCGAGCATGTTTCTACTCATGAGTAAATAGATAAGTTTCATATATATATATATATATATATATATATATATATATATGCTGCAAATTGGAAAAACAATGGGGAAAATATGTGAAGTGAAAAACTCTAGTAGGGAAATAGATTTTTATTATTTAATGGAGACAAGTCTTCAGTTTTATAAAGTGAAATGTGTTTGGAAGATGGATGGTGGTAATGGTTTCATAAAAGTATTAATGTATTTGATACCATCAAATTGTGTACTTAAAAGTGGCTAAGAAGGTAAATTTCATGTATGGTCCATAATAAAATTTTAAAAGGATAATTGCTTAAACAAAAATAATAATAATACAGTATGGAGTTTATAATACATGGGGAAGTAAATGTTTGACAACAAGAGCAGAACGGTCAGGAGGGGAGGAAACTGAGTTATATTGTTATTTATTATTATTATAAGGTTATTGTGAGTTGCCACGATGTCACTTGAAGATTTGGAAAAGTTAAAAGTGTGTAGTATAAACCTCTGAGCACTAAAATAACCAAACAAATATTTATTATCAATCAATGAAAATAATCTATGCAATAATAAATAATGTTCAATTGATATGTGTTAATACCAAAGGGAGGTAAAATGGTGCAACACAAAATATTCAGAAAACTCCAACAAGATTATATATTTGAATCTCATATTTAAAAATACTTCAATATGGTAAAATTAAATGATATCACAGAGAGGAAGGAGGGAAGAAAGGAGAAAGTGAAGGAGAGAGACGAATATAAAGACATTCAATAACATTTGCAATAGCTTTTATTGATAATATCATAAAACTATAAACAGCCAAAATATTCACAAACAAGTAAATGCATGAAAAATATATCGATATATATGTAAAATGCAGTACTGTTTAATAGTTAGCAAAAGAGAAGAGAAAGAATAAGAAAAGGAAGAAAGTAGGGAAGGAGAAAGAACTGTTGCTATATAAAATATAAATACAAGTTACAGTAATTGCTGCATGACAATTGCAACACCAAGAACAACATA
>PVJX010042276.1:0-14315 GCA_004027295.1 Dolichotis patagonum
TGCACGGATTAGTTATCAAGTTATTCTGATTCACCTTTTGCACTCAAGATGGAGAAGAAAACTGCTGTTTTAGAAAATAGAGTCATTCATGACGAAGTCTGGTCTGCAAGTTACTGCTCTATACAATACGGAGGAACTCACAGCAAGGCCCCGTCTGCTCCATGCAGTTCACTTCTTGGTATTCAGTGACTCTTCAGAGAGAGAGATCAGACATTATTCCTTTTACATGGTGAATTACAGATGCTTAAGGAACAAGTTTTAAGCAAGTAGAATCCAAGTAAATTTGTTAGCTATAAGAGCAGTATTTCTTTCAGATGAGCTAAGATCGTGCTTATTAGGGTAGACCGTTCAGTCTTGGTCCCACTCCCACAGTCCCAGGCGGTTCCTTTTAGATGATGACCTCCTTATGGTGTGTGAATTTGGAGGTGTTTGCCACTTTGAAATTGCAGCCTATTCTTGCCTTACTTTCCTTATGGAGCAGCCACCAGGCAAGCGCATAGTGATGGCAGGTAAGGCCGATTGGGACTGGCATTTTTATCCCTGGTTTTCAAGGCTGATTATTTTCTAGCTATGTCTTATTTTTGGAGTAGTTGCCATGTTTATGAGGTGATAATCTATGGCTGGAGCAATACTTTCAAATATAAAGTTGATAATGATCATTGTTGTGTCATTTCTTTATTATGTATTATCGAGATATATAAAGGCTCACCCAGGGTTATGACTATTGAGTATTTGTGGTACTCCTGTGGTGATATAAGCTATCAGTGGTGCTCTTCCTCCAAGCTGAACAGTTCATAGAGAGAAATTTTCTGATACTAATCATCCAGAAGGACTGAGTGGATGTATCTGTGCTGTTGCATCTTAATTAAATTTTTCTGTGGGAAAATGCATACTTTGTATGCTATTTCTGATATATATATATATATATATATATATATATATATATATATATATTCCTGACCTAGATCCCCAGTCCCCAAATGAATGTATGGCAAAGGCTTAAATAAATGAGACAAGTGGTATGATTTTAGGGCTCCAGGAGGAGCAAAACCCTTTAGCCAAGTTCGAGACTCTGAGGGCTAAGACAAAGACTTCTCTGGGCAGCCTGTATTTATTAGGTCCAGCCAAAGAGTAGGGAAACTGTGGAAAGCACGGGAAATGAGCAGGACCTTCGGAGTCACTTCAAAGACTTCTTCAAGTAGTAAATTATGCCAATTAAGCAGAACCATCTTATCTGTATGATGACATTTATGGTAGGAGCGAGAATGCAGGAGTGAGATGCCTGCAGCTGTGGTTTTCATCTGCTTAATTGATGTTTGAGCCAGTGTCCTCAGCTGTGGCCTCATCTTGCCCTTTGAGGTATCTCTGGCCTCACAGGCCACTACAGGAATCAGCCAGGACCAATGATTTATAGAGGTTCACTTACTATGAATCAGCTCCCATTGCCAAATGAGGGGCCGAGGCCTAGGACAGACTCACAGATAAACATAGAAAGCCAATTAGTAAAATTTAAATCCTGCTCAGAGCTGCTTCATCATGATCTCATATATATATATATATATATATATATATATATATGATCATATATATATATCTGATGTTAATTTTGTGAGGTTTCATGTAATGGTTTCCAAAGTTGACATGACCATAGGTGTTTGTTATTCAATAAGTATTTCATCTCTGAGTTACCAAAGAGCTGTGTTACTTATAACATCCCATAAGTCTATATATTTATACATGTTGCCCAATTTTCAGTTACGGATTTTCTGACTGTACCATGCTATGAGTTCTGCAAGCTGTTCAGAAAGCAAAGCACCTTCTTCCATGAAGACCATGCTGCTCTGAAGTCTCAGGGCTTTTGCTTTCTGCTTCATTTTTCACTTCGTGGCTATAGAGGCCAATCTGTCCATAAACCATGTGTTAGGATCTATACGAGATGTCCTCTGCGTACCTCATGTGCTCATGGGTGGGACTTTCGGAAGGTGATTGGATTATGGGGGTACCATAGCTGACTTGCTGTTAGAAGATAGAGTCTGTTAAGAAGAGAAAGGTCACGGGGGCATGGCCTGGAAAGGTAGGTCTCCTTCTCAACTCTTTCCTTTCTCTGCTTGCCGTCTGCTATACAGTGAGCAACTCTCCTCTGCTATGCCCCTAACTTGCCTCTCTGCCATGCCATCCTGCCTTAGAGCCAGCTAAGACAAAATAAACTTTCCCTTACTTAAATTTTTTGTGTTGGGTCCTTCATCCTGGCACTGACAAACAGTGACTAAGGCTGATTTTTGTACCAGGAGTTGGGTCATTACTCTAACCATACTTGAGGTGGTTGATGTGGTTTTGGAACTGAATCACAGAGAATTTGGAAATGTTTAGAGATGCTAGCTAGGGAAGTCCTGGAATGTTGTGAGCAGAGTTTGGTGGGAGATTCTGGTTAGAGCTCAGAAGACCAGAATGTGGATAGATATGTAGATGCTAAAGACCAGACTCAGGGGTTTTCAGCTGAGAACAAAAGCTCCATTGGCAGTTGGAATTTAGGCCATCTGTGTGATGCTTTGACAGAAAATTTGTCTATATTTTGCTCATGTTCTGAGACTGGGGAAAACAGTGTAAGGGAAGTAGACTAATTAATTTGGTGGTGGAAATTTCAAGACAGCTAAGCATTCTTGCTGTGGCATGAGTACTGTTGGGAGATATCACACAATTTTGTATTGAAAATCAAAAGCAAATGGCTCAATGGAATGATTTTGAGTTTTGAGTTTATCCAGAGAAGAAGCTTCCTTCAGTAAAGTTGGAGAATATAAATATAAAGAGGAGAGCTTGCTTACTAAAAAGATTAGCATTAAAAAGAAGACACATACTTTATAACAGCACAATAGTAAAATGGCAGAAGGGCATGTGAGGGATCAAGGCCACACACTTTGTAGACTCAAAGTTGTAAAATGTAAGACTTACTTTGAGAAGAGCGTCCCAGATGGACTGTTCCCTGGGGTTTGGTTCACAGCACTTACAAACCATGAACTTACAAACCTCTGCAGCCATGCATTACAAACTTCAGCCACGATACAAGGAAGCCTGGTTACTGCTTGAGGTGGCTGCAGACCTTGGCATTGTCTACCTGGAACTTGTTTTACAAACACACAAAGTGCAAGATTAGTGGGATCAAGAAGGCTTCCACCCAGATTGGTGCCTTATCTCTCCATGTTTCTTGTCTTCCATGCCATGAGCAAATCTCCTCTCATGCCCATCTAGCATGCTCTCTTACATAGATCCAGCTGACTGTGGACTGAAATATGAGACAAAAATAAACTTCTCCTCTTTTAAATGTAGGGGTGGAATACTTTGTTCCAGTGGTGAAAAAGATAAATGATACCAGGCATTATGAAGGTTAACTGAACAAATAGGAACTCATTTACCTACGTTAGAATGGATTGGTTCTGCCTTTGGACCAAGCTCCAGCAAGTCAGTCTTAATCTTACATAACTCCTATATGATGACCTCTGGCTGACCCCCAAATCCTTCATTGCATGTCCTATTTCCATGTGACAAGGTTTTGATCAAGTTGAATGCCTGATAACTCGGGGACAGAACTTTAATCAGTGGAGAAAAGGTGTGATGCATCTGGATTATGATAGGTCTCTCACCAGTCAGAAATTCTGTATCTTTTAGCACCTGATAAGTTAGCCAAATGTATTTTAAAAATTTTTAGGTTTTAGTATGGTATTAGTGTACATACTGTCTTCAGTAACCAAGAAATCCTTCTAGCCTTTGTACTTCTTGTTTAGAGGTATGAACTCTTTCTGCCATAATCGTGACTATCATTGCTTTTGGTGTATGTCTACCATTTTTGAACATGTAACTCCTAAAAATTTAAAAGTGATGTCTGGCCTTGTTATTTTTCCTCATTAATTATCCACCCCTACTTCTAATTATCCACCCCTACTGCTCCTATTACTTGTTTTACTTTTTCTACTTCTAATTTCTCCTGATTCTTGTTTAAAATTATGTATCATTATTATTCCATCTATATATAAAATTAATTAGTCATAATTTGCTTGATTAATTGGAATGATAGTACCAATCGTGGCCTTGCTGGGTTATAAGTAGCCATGTGGGAGTCATGAATTGATATTGTTTGCCTTCACATATAAATGTTATATACACTTGGAATTCTTTATAAGTATTGAAAAAGCACATTTGATGTTTTTATTGTTATTCATTACTTTCCATTTTACTGTGTTATTTTATGAATGATTTCTTCTCCATCTGGTAATATACCTTGGGGCTTGGGAGACACCTTGTTCTGTAATTTACTGTTAATGTAAACCTATTGGGTTTAAAAGCTACTTATACTGAGGGGCTATTAAAGTTATTAGGTCTTCTAGACCTTGGTATTTTTTCTTTAAGTAATCCCATTAACTTTTCTTAGTTTCTTTATGTCTACCTTTAGTGGGTATCATTTTGCATATGCCATTGATATAGGAGTATACAGTGTGATAGGTATTGTATGTAGTTTTGCTAATCTAATTTACATAGCTTTATTGGCCATCAATTTTTATGTATTAGGAATATCTTGGCTATACCCCACGTGTTTTCTACCTCACACAAGCAATGTAATGTTACTTCTATTGGATTACTATTACAGCATAAAATTTTTCTTTTGGTTGGACACACTTTAGTTACTTTGCCAGCCAATTTTCTATTTTCATGAGATTGTTACTCCTGTTAGCTAGCTTTATAAATCAAGTTACTTAGCAATCCTCAATAGTCCTTGTTAATTGTATATATAGTCTATTGCCTCCAAGATATAGTAAAGATATTTCTGACCAGGGTCCCTTTAATGTATTAATAAAAAAAATCATTTTTGTGTTTTCATTTTATTATTTTGCAGGTTTCCTTTTTAGTTTGTTCAAGAGAATTAATTCCTTCCATGAAAGTTGTCTCTGTTTTGTGGATGATATTTCTGCAATAGCCTTGGTGTCCTGTTGTTCCTAGGTTTGTTAAATTCTGTAGTGTTACATGTAAAAATATAACATAGTCTGTGGTTGACTTTGATTTGGAAGAAATTTTGTCAGGAAAATTATGTTGGATTTGGCAAACTAGTTGAATATTATCCATACCAGTCAATGTTTGAAAAAATTTCTGAATTTTTTGCCTACTGTTTTCTTACTCATTTTATATCTTTAATGAATTAATTCCTGCCAACTATGCCATTTGTCATGAGTAAACTATGTAAAGTAAGCTAGATACGCTTGTGCCTTTATGCAATGTCGTTATTTACTGAATAATAAATTACATCAATTGTGATTACTGTTACAAGATACATCAACTTCATCACCTTATCAAGACAAGTATTCAAGGTCTGCTTGGTAGCTATTGAGACAGGCTACCTCAGTGCTTTCAATTCCAATCTTAATTACTAATATCTGTAACAGTCAAATCATACACTCAGATCTAAGAAAGGTTTAACAGTGGCTGTAGGATTGTAAGAGGAAGAACTGAAATACAAAGCAGAGTCTACAGAATTGTGTGAAGTCACCACAGGTGTGTAGATAAGATTACAGATCAGGTGGAACTTCTTTAAGGAGATGCCAGATTGTCAAGAGCACAGTTTTTGGAAACCTTTCTCCTGATGGCAGGCAGTTTGAATGGGACACGTCAAGCAGTAAGATCAAACTGAAGAACAGAGAGCCTGAATCCATGGCCTGCCAACCTCCTGAGGCTTTCACCGCGTGGTTTGATGAGTGTGTTACTGCTCTACTCCAGTCAAGTATCCCTCTTTTTACAAAATGCAGGTGATAAAACTGTATCATTTGTTAGTCTGGTGTGTCCAGTAAGATCATGGGCCTTTTTCCCATATATCATGTGTCCATGTGTTCCTCATGTAATCTCATAATTTAACTGTAGCAATTTTTATTAGGCAGATTAATTGATTTACTGGTATATGCCTTATAATTGGGCTGTGCAGCTGGGAGTAGTTTTGTTGATAATTTTGTTGTATCCTAGATGTGGAAGTTATCTCTTTGCACAGGAAAGTTACTGAATCATTCTGCCTCAACATTTACACTCAAAAGGAGGAAAATTACTGTTTTATAAAACGGAATCACTCAGGGCAAAGCAAAGCTTGAAAGTTACTGTTCTATATACCACGGAGTAACTCAAAGCAAGGCACAGGCTGCATGACAGAACAAGTTAGATACTAATTTTCTTTAAGAGACGAGCGCTTGCTCAAACTTCCTCTGATTTAAAGTGTAAACCACCACCTCCTGCTCTCATCAGGTCAGATAAGTGGACAGATATGGGGATGGTGGAACCACGGGGCCAAAGTTCAGAGTCACTTTCCCTTGGAAGGGAGGGAACAGAAGATGCCTGGGAGGAGTGAAAGAAGCCTGGAGCCGTCTACTGGCTGACAGTTTTCTTTCCCCCTCCATTCCTTACCAGAAAAGGCCCTTGCACACCTGGACATGTTGATAAGGTGTGGCAACCTGAAGTCCGTCCATGTCCTGGGAGTTACCTTTGAAAAAGGCCTTTTCTTTTTGTCCAGAAATTTTAACTTCTGTGATAGGCTTGGAAGTGCCAAACAAATGGACCTGAATATCAAGTTTTAATGGCAGATCTTGGCCAAAAATATGGTAGCGGATTAACAGGGATATGGAATGTAGGGCTTGTGGCTTCAAAGAGGCTTTCACCTTGAAGGTGTGCAGGGGCCTTTTGTTTTTAGGAATGGAGGGAACAAGAAGACCATCAGCCAGTAGACAACTCCAGCTTTATTTCACCCCTCCCAGTTATCTTCTATTCCCTCCTTTTCAAGGGGGAAGGTCAACAAACTCTGATTTCAGGGAAAAGATTGGGAGGTCTGGCAGTATAACCATGTTACTGGGATGCCTAAAGCTATGAGTGATTCCAGGGGTGTAGTGGAAACCTCAGGAAGCTGAAGATAAAAAGAACATGGAGCATCTTTCAGGAAGAGCTGTGAGGCAGTGAGTCATGTCTGCCCAACAGGGAGACCGTGTGGGTAGCACTCAGTGAGGTCATAAAGTGGAGTAACTCAAGCCCTTTGAAGTTTACATCTCACTGCAACCAACCCTGGGCAGTGGACGTGGAGCTACTGGTACTTAATGCTTGGCCTGTTAGTGTTTGGTCTTCGTTTTGCCCAACTCCTTTCTATACCACCTTATTCCAGGTTTGGAAGGGAATGTTTACCTTGTTCCATGCTGGAGGTGTTTAACTGACTTTTGGATTTTTAAAGGAGCTCACATCTAAGAGTTTTCCTTGATTCTGTGAGACTTTGGACTGTGCTTTTCAGCAATGCTGGAACTGTTAAGACTTAGGAGACTCTTCAGGATGTACTAAATGTATTTTACATAATAAGATGTGTATGAGTCTTTTGGGGAACCATGATCAAAATGTTTTTAGATGTAAAATATCCCACATTGTGTTCAGGGGTGGGGTCTCAAAGCTGATTGGATCATGGGTGTACTAAATTCCTCAGAGGATCAATCCACTGATCAGTTCACAGCTGAGTGTGTCGTCCAGAGGTATGACCTCATGGAGGGGCGGGTCATTGAGGACATGACCTGAGAAGTACATTCTTGTCCCTGGCCCTTTGCTTCTTTGTTTTCTACCTGGCTGCCATGGATTGAACAGCCTTCTTCTGTTTCTGTCTTGCCACCAGCCAACCATGGACTGTGAGCCAAAATAAACCTCTTTTCCCTAAGTTGTATGTGCCAGGTATTTTCCTAGCAATAGGAAAGTACACAATAGGATTATTGCTGAAGGAAGGATTATTGCTGAAGGAAGGATTATTGCTGAAGGAAGGATAAGGATATTATACAAAAGTATCATTTTGTAGTTTGCTTATTTACCATTTGAGCCACTTGCATATGAGCTCAGATGAGGTGCTCAGATGCAAGGGGTGGGTGATTTTTCACCAAACTGATTTAGTGGTACTCTCATAGTCTACAAAGACAGAAAGGGAATCTCAAGTTCAGGCCTAGTCACGGTGAATGTCCAGAGACATCTGACTAAGGCTTAGTCAAAGGGCGAGACTTTGTCAAGTTTAACGAGCTCATATGAAAGTGGCTCAAATGGTAAATAAGCAAACTACAAAATGATACTTTTGTATAATATTCTTAAGCTATTTTAATTGAATTACCAATTTTCATTTATATAGAAATATTGTAACTTACAATCTACATATAGTCACATGATTATATCATAGTGTTATGTCAGTGCACAGAACACATCTTTTGACCAAATCAATTCTTTGATAATAATTAGAAATGACTCATATAACCAGCATTCACTTTGTAGAATTAAAGGTATTATTGTACATCCCACAATGTATGTAAAATGTGATTTTACCAAAAGGATACATTTGTGTTTATCAGAAAAATAATTTACATAGCCAGTAACCACAAAAAGGAAAAAAATGCTGACCACATAATCAAGACGAAAATATGTCAATGTGATTTGCATTTTCTCAGTGATTCTCTGCTGCATATAAATGTGCTAAATTTTAGGTGTCAAAGAAGGAAAAGTTGTTTATACCCATCTGAATCAGGTAGGAGAATTTATGTTAAAATCAAAACTTTCTGTAACACAAGAACAAATCCCTAATTTTTAACACTTTAAAAGAATGAATCAATATGTAGATTTTAATTTTAATTGACAGAATTCTGTAAGTTGATTACAGGAACCACCAGAGAAAATTTGGAGAATGTTTTGCTGACACCTTGTTATATTAGTCATTTCTGAAGGTTGCTTTGCAATTTATGCAATGCTTTCTTGAATTTAATGATAGTAATACTGAGTTCATAGGAGAGCAAATTTAGTGAACCTGGCCCATTATGCTTTGCCTTCAAAATCAAATCTTTTCTTTTAAAAATGATGAACCAGTCTTGTCAACATGAATAGAAATATGAAAAGATAGTGATTTCTGGTGTTCATTAAGTTGTTGGAAAAGTTATGATTTGAACATTTGGGGAACATAAATTTTCTTTTCAGCTGAACATTTATGAAATATAACTATAAATAAAAATGTTGATGAAAAATTTTTCACCTAAATTGAGATGTGTTGAAAATACAAATTATATACTGGTTTGTGAACATTTTGTTTAAAAAACATAAAATATAACCTTTGATCATTTTGATTACAGGATAGATGATACTACTTTGACAACATATGATTTTAAAACCAATTTTACCTCTCTTTTTTCACTCTTTAGATTGATACTAGTAGACAATTTAAAATTACATATGTTGCTTACATGACATTTTCATTGGTAAGATGTTCAGTAGAGTAAAATGCATAAAGCAAGTTAATAATCAACTTTTGAGAAATGGGCAGAAAACGTGTCTTCAAAATAGAAAAATGGAAAACTGGGATGGAAATTAGGAGAGAATGGTATCAGCAAAAGGAAACATTTCAGAGAGATACTTAAAATCAAGTGCCACGAAGACATAAGATGAAATGGAAGAAAAAAAGTTATGGAGAGCCGCAGGTGGCTGAGAAGGACTTGATTTCCAAGCAGTAGAAGCAGCCTGACACTTGCCTGTGCCAGCCTAGGTGTGCTAGGATTCACGAGGCAGGCAGGTCTAGGGTTTATCAATAAAACTCCGAAAGTACTGAATGGCTTCACTTAATAAAATTAGTACTTAGGAAGCATCAAGTGGGACACAGTGTGTGGAGGATAGAAGAGCTCCTACAATAGTGAACATGTGCCATGGGCAGTGATTTGCTTTACTTGGTTGTAATTCTCATTTATTTAATAAACAAAACCTTTCAGTAAATGCTGCTGCCCACATACGGACCTGTATAAGTAGAGTTTGTAAAAACAATGGCAAAGAAGCAAGTGCAAGGATGCATTATTGCAAGGTAGAAGGTACATGGGCCCTAAAATAACCCTCCACAGAGTTAGCAAGCAGACTCATGGATGTAGCTCAGGGTTACTTGCCATGGAAAGTTTGAGGAATATTTTATATTTTTACTGTTGTGGGTTTGTAGAGGTTACTTAGAGGAAATGTAACCTAAATCTCCAAGGGTAACTGCCCCTTCTATTCCAAAGTTTTATAAAATCTGCAGGGTATCCTTTTGATTATGCAACAAGAAAGTAGAGAACGCACAGTCTACACTGTATGAAAATGGTTCAGTTGTAGGAAGAGTGGATGTGGATATCATGAACTTCAAGTACTTGTTTTGGATTTTTCTGTCAGAGGAAGGAGAGAGATTGTTGTAGCTAGAAAGCTTTTATTTTCTTTTTAGGAGAGGAGATTGGAACATTTTTTCATACTAAGTAGAGTGATAGAAAGCCTATTGTTTCTATGCATCCACTTCACACTGAGAGTAGATTTTATAAATCCTTCTAATAGCAAAGCAGAGGTGGCAGTGATGAAAATGAAAGCAGGAGAAAGGGACTTAGCTTCAACGTCACAGGGTGGTGCTGGCGGAGTTGGTATTGGTCAAGAAACTAAGAGCTGCTGGCTCTGGACTGCAGCAGAGCACGCTGCTTCAGGAACACGCCTTCACGGATGTGGAGTTTGCCAGGACCCAGTGCAGCTCCTGAGGTTCTTGGGGTTAAGGACCGGCGAGAGGATGAGAAAAATAAAGACAAGACAAAGCTGGGGTCAGGTGGAGCCCTATCTTCCTGATGGGAGGAAAGGAACTGCTCAACCAGTGTAGCATGTTTATTTGTACCCTCCAAAGAAGAGTATCAGTTCCAACCCCGCTGCCTAGAAACTTGTTCGCCTGGCAGGCCTGGGCCCCTGCCTTCTCAGTGCTGGAACAACTTGGCTACACAGTCTGTTTTGGTTTCTCTGCTTTTTCTGGGCTGGACTCACTTCAGCCCCGCACATGTGATCCATCTCCAGCTTCAACGGCTCCCAACATACCCATCTCTTTTGTTTTGTTGTTGCACAGGATGGGTGATCAGGTGGAGCAGGAGGAGCTGTGTTGGAGAGCTCTGTAGATATTTTATTTTAAGTGCAGTCCAAAAATTTTAAGTCCCTGAATTCTGCAATTGAAACCCTGTGCAATCCATTAATCTGTCACAGTAGTCAGCTACCAGTGTAGCTGGCAACTGCCAAAAGGTATTAGTGATACGAGTTTCTTTTTCAACATATTACTTCAGCATTGTTTTATGTACGTCTAGCAGTTGCACATTTTCTGCAGGATGTTAAAGACCAAGCTAAAGTGAGGCCTTTTAAAACACAATTAGTTTTTGTTATCTATCAAGGTCAGTGAAGTCTCCTCAGGAACTTTAGAACCAGCTATAGCACCTCTTAGTTCTTCCGTCAGTGTCAGCCGTTC
The DNA here is from genome assembly GCA_004027295.1 of Dolichotis patagonum. Lineage (NCBI taxonomy): Eukaryota > Metazoa > Chordata > Mammalia > Rodentia > Caviidae > Dolichotis > Dolichotis patagonum. Next base: position 11,303 of record PVJX010042276.1, read on the forward strand.
GGATGAGTCACAGCCATTGCTTGACCAAGTTGTTTTCTGTGAAAGCTTGGGAGACCTTTTCTCCTGGTGACCCTCCTTAGGCACACCACACATTGATGGTCACTTTCCTCAGTGGTCTCAGTCTTCTTGATCAGAAGAGACTCACCGAGTATAGGAAGATGCAGCAGAGGTTCTCGTAGGTCTTGGGTCCTCATTGGCCTTGGAGGGCTGGGGCCAAAATACTGGCTGTCCTCTTAGCCCATCTGTCTCTCCAGTTGTTGGTCTCTATACCTGGGTTGCTGAACATCCAGAAGAAAAGACTGATAACAGTACAATGTAGTAGAGGCATTATTATCTTATCTAAATATCAAACATCTTACAACATAAAATACAACCATTATTTTTCAACAACCATGGCTGTTTTAACATTTGAATGCCTGTAGAATATTAACAAGCAGTTACATATTTTTCACAGAAAATTTAGAAATCAAACCATATACAATGTTGTAGCATAAAAAACTGTGATAACATTTTGTAACACACTTGAATTTTCATTTTGACATCAAATTTCTTCTTTTTGGTTAATCATCCCTATCTAATACATAAAAGATTTTACCTAACTTGTTGCCATTTAGGGGGATATACATCCCATAAACATTTGTTAGAGGCAAAGGTCTGAATCTGAACCAAAATTTTGTCACCATAAACAATCCATGTTTTACATTTTGGAAAAGCAGTATATCCAGAGGCATGAATATATGAATACACCATGAAGTTAACAACAATCATTTGTCATAACCATATGAAAACCTTTGTATGGGCATTTTTTCAAAAAATTAGAACCTTTGATATTATTTCTTTTAATGATGACCAATGTGAACATATTGCAATAATATTTATATAACTTTAGTTGGAGTGTCTCCCATAAGGCTATGGAGATCATTGGGGCCTCCAATCAAGGAACAAGAGCTGGTAAAATATTACCAGGTGGCTACTTTCTTATTCATCAATTGAAGTCCTGTCCAACAATCCCAATCCCCCAAGGGATTTTTGTTTAATCATTTTTATAATAATTTTTTCTTAAGAAAACTCCAATCATAACATTTAATATGTTGTTTTTGAACAATGAGAGACTCTCAAGTTATGATAAGCAACAATGTACATTACATTTACACAACTGACTTTAGCATCATTTTGACTAACTGGGAACCCAGGTGGAAGCATGTTTTGTAATTCCAGAACTCAAATAAGTCTTGTTTAAATGATCCATAAATGCAAAAGAAAAAGGAAAAAGAAAAACTGCTGAGCTCAAAATAAAAAGAACAGCTGTTCACAAACAGATAAATGGACAAATGGACAAACATAGACAGACGATCTGTACAGATTCAAACAGACGTAGAAACAAACACAGAGTTGTGGGTGTCCACGAGAACTCTCCAAGTTCCTGGGGGCTACTTTACACCCCTTTGCTAAACTAGCTTGCTTCTTACACCCCGTGTCCTTGGGGTTGAAACACCTGTCATCTGCAGCACCCCATGCCCTCAGGGTATTTCTCAGGCACCCCGTGCCACTTGGACACGCCTATACGGGCACTTGTGCTATTCACTCCACACGTGTGAGCGATCACTAGCTCAGTGGCTTCCAACAGCAGCTTAACAGACTGGACAGACAAATTCACAGGCAGACTGATAAACATCTTACACGATCAGAGTGTACTCAAATATATTTTAGCTAAATTGAATTGCACAAATTTCCTTACAATTGTAGAATTTGTAATTTTAAATAGACTAGTCAGATTTGTTGTAAGAGATATTTTGTAAGAGATATTTTGTAAGAGATCTTATTAAAGAATTTGAAAAAGACAAAATCTTATCTATAATTAACATATATTTTTGGACTTAACATCCACTCCTATCATCTATTTGGACCTTTTAAATTTTATTTTACTTTATTTTACTTTATTTTATTTTATTTTATTTTATTTTATTTTATTTTATTTTATTTCATTTTTGTCACCATCTTCTGGGCATCCTGAGTCAATTAAGGTTAGTTCTATCTTCGTCCTTTTCTATCAGTTGTGGCATAGTCTCCAAGAAGTCGCTGTCATAGGACTGAGCATCAGCTTCTTGAGGGGGGGATTCAACTCCTTCCCTGGGTATGGGTCCATGATATATCTGGACCGCACACTCTGGCACCTGGATAGGCTGTTCAGCTTCTCTGTAAAGATACAAGCCTACCCTCTACCCCAGGTGAGCAGTGGGCTGGGACCCTTCCCTTGTCCAGTATGAAGATCCTTCCAAAGGGCCCTTCCTAACCCCTTTTCCTCTACCTGATTAAATCATCTTTCTGCTGCTGTGATACCATCCTTAGGCAAATTTAAAAAATCAATAGTATACACAGCCAAATGCAGTCTATTATGAGGTGTAAATTTTGCAGGAAAAGCCTCACCTTTTTGCTTTTGTAATTGAATCTTGAGTGTGTGATGTGCACGCTCAACAATTCCTTGACCCTGAAGGTTATAAGGAATTCCTGTGGTAAGGGAAACATGAAAAGTTTTAGAAAACATTTGTAAGGCAGCCCTTGTATAAGCTGGGCCAGTGTCAGTCGTAAGTGCCCTCAGGCAACCCAGGCACTAAAGGCATCCAAGCAGTGAGCGATGACATGTTTAGCCACTTCACCAGTGCAAGCAGAAGCAAAGATAAATCCCAAGAAAGTGTTCACTGAAAAATGGACCCAGCGTAGGGAGCCAAATTCAGAGATGTGGGTGACATCCATCTGCCAAAGATGATTGGCATGTAACCCTCAGGGATTAAGCCCCGTGGAAAGTGAGGGGGTATGTGTTACACACGAGGAGCATTGTTTGACAACTTGTCTAGCCTGTTCTCGGGTCAAATGGAACTGTTTGCACAAGGCAGAAGCATTCTGATGGCACATGGCATGGGAGGCAGAAGCCTGTTGAACGTCACCTGAGGGAGCCACAGTGACAGGAGCCAGCAATGTGTCTGTGGCATTGTTTCCCTCGGGTGAGAGGCCC
>PVJX010042277.1:0-14239 GCA_004027295.1 Dolichotis patagonum
CAGGCCAGTCAACATTCACAGGCCTTCATGGCATCAGCTCATGCCATGCTTAGGGAATTGTTTTGGGACGACCGACTGGGTCCAGGCCAGGGGTGCGGCCCAGGCCAACCAGATCCCACCAATCCACTCTGCGAGGCAAGCAACCAGCTGAATCCACTTCCTTACCGAGTTAGGGCCATCCTTCCTGACTCTAACATGTCATCCAGTTGGTCACCCCTTTCCCATGGGAGGGTCTTATTCCTAACACTCACCACAGGTTGATGCTGGTCCTTCTCTGACTCAGTTCTGAGCTGGGCTCTCTGACCTCTGACTTCAACACAGCTGCAGTGTGAATCCAAGGCTCCTCTGGGTGAGTTGCATGCAGGGTGGTTCAGCTCCATGCTTGAGTCGCTCAAGCCAGTTGTATCAGCAAAGGTTTGGATGCACAGGTCCATCTTGGGCAGGAATTCAGGCAGCTTGCCAAGAGTGCCGTGCTCGCTGATCTTAGCTTCTCTAATGGTAGCCTTGGGACTTCACATTTGAGCAGCTCCTTTACCTTCAGTTTCTTCCTGGGTTGATAGAATCCATCTCCCTCTGTTTGGGTCTCTCCAGGGTGATCTATTCTGGCATTTGAGCTGTCTTTCTCAGAGAGGCTCCATATCCTGATACCTACCAGTCTGCCATCATTTTGTCTCTCATCTATGTTTTATAGTGCTTTTAAGCCTGGGAAAATTCCAAGAAGGGGAATAGCTGGTTTGAATGGAACCCCTAATTGTAATTTTTTGAGGAATCTACACTGATTTCCACAGTAGTTGTGCCAGTCTACACTCTCATCAACAGTCCCGGAGCATTCCCTTTTCCACACAATCCCTCTAGCATTGCTTTTTGGTTGATTTCTTGATGGTAAGCATTCTTTCTGGGGTAAGATGGAATCTCAGTGTTACTTTAATTTGCATTTCTCAAATGACCAGTGATGTTGAATATTTTTTCATATATTCATTTTTCATTTATGTTTCTTCATCTGAGAAGTGCATATTCATCTCAGAGGCCCAATTTTGGATTGGGTCTTTGAATTTGAAGATCTCATTTTTTCCCAGTTCTTTATACTTATTAGATAGAAGTCCATTGTCAGAGGGACAGTTGAATTAAAATTTTTCCTCAGTCTGTGGTTTGCCTTTCCACTCTTTTAATGATTTTTTTTGTTAGTTTTATTTTTAAAATTTATTTATGAGAAAAAAGACATAAAAAATAAAAACAAACAGCAAAAGAGACAAACAACAACAAACCTCAAAAATAACACTACAGGTTTTCAAAACAAGATGATAGAAATTTGACAATGTTTTTAATATTCCATATCATTATCTTCAAAAAAGTATCTTAGATTACTAGATAAAAGCATTTAAAATTGATCTAATCATATCATTATTAATGGTTGTTTTCCAAGAATTAATAAAATTAGTAGTATAGTAACTTTACCTATCTTGTGTATACATATACACACAAATTTATGCCTTTTTCCTATTCCTTTCCTAGTAACTTCCATAGGGGAAAGGAGGAAAGAAGGATGATTTATTTTGATTTGTACAAACATTTATGTAAGGTGAGATCTTAGTTTTTGATTCTTTGAACTACTTCCCATGCAGACTGGGTTTTGTTCACAAACTCTCTTCCTAAACCTAGTCTTTGATATTTCTTTCTACTTTGTGCTCCAGTAGATTTAATATTTCCATCTTAATATTTAGATTCTTAATACACTTTGAATTTAGTTTAGTGAATGGTGATTAAATATTTGTCTAGTTTTAATCTTCAGCATTTAGACATCCTTTGTCCAGTGAGCATGTTTGTACACTTTGTCAAAGATAAGGTGCCTGAGTGCATTTGCAGTAGTGTCTGAATCTTCTAATCTGTTCAACTGATTCTTACATTATTTCCTGTACCATGCTGATTTTATCACAGTAGCTTTATAGTACAACTTCAAATCAGGGATTATAATGCTTTCTGCCTTGCCATTGTTGTCACAATTACCTTTGGTGTTCTAGGTCTCTTTTTAAAAAAAATTATTTAAAGAGAAAAAAATCAACAACAACAACAAAAAAAAAAACAGAAAAAAGGGTAGCAACAATATAGAATTCCAAGGAAAAAAAGAACACAAAAACACTAAGAAATCATTACTTGATAGCTTACATGCTGTCATCTTGGAAATAGTTGTTCAAGTAACAAAATTAAAACATACAAAGTACACACTAAAACAATGAGACTCTTAACACTTCTGCTTCATGATCTAACAAAAACTGTAACATAGTCATTCATCTTACAAAATTAAACTTACAGGCAATTATATCCTTTAGAGCACCTTCTTTTCCTCTCTTTTTTCACAATAGCAATTACACAATTTAGGTTTCAATACTTCTACATTTCTTAATAATTTTTACACTAGAGACACAATGTGATATTTATAAATACGATTCTTATTTATTTCACTAATGAGGACAGTCTTAAGTTTTCTCCCAGTCCCTATGAAGGCCTCAAGATCATCCTTCTTCATAGCTGAGTAATATTGCATTGCATAAAAATACTACATTTTTTACATCCACTCTGCAGTTGATGGTCATCTTGGTTGTTTCCAAGATTTAGCTATTACAAATTGTGCTGCTATAAACATGGGGCACATATATCACTGTGAAATAACCTTTTCAGTTTTTCTGGGAAAATACCCAGGAGGGGAATAACTGGGTTGAATGGAGCTTCCAGTTGTGATCTTCTGAGAATTCTCCATACTGATTTCCATAGTGGTTGCACCAGTCTACACTCTCACCAACAGTGGAACAGTGTCTGTTTTCCCCACAGCCTGGCCAACATTTGTTATCAGTTGATTTCTTTATGGAAGCTATTGTTTCCAGAGTGAGATGAAATCTCAGTGTTGTTTTAATTTGCATTTCTTAAATGACCAGTGATGGTGAACATTTATTCATGCCTTTGTTTGTCATTTGTATTTCTTCATCTGAGAACTGTGTGTTCATCTCAGCTGCCCATTTTTGGAGAGGGTCTTTGAATTTGGTGGGGGTGTTGATATTTATCAATTCTTTGAATGTTCTTGATACAATTCCTTTGTCTGAGGGGTTGCTGGCTAAAATTCTTTCCCATTATGTGGGTTTTCTTTTCACTCTGATGGTGATTTCTTTCAAAATGCAGAAACTTTTCAATATTATGAGAACCCAGTTGTTGATTCTCTGAAGTGTTTACTGTGCAGTTTGCATTTTGTTTATGAATTCTCTGCCTACCCCTAGGTCTCCAACACTTCTATCTACCTTATCTTCCAGGAGATTTAATGTTTCTGTTTTAATGTTGAGGTCTTTGGTCCATTTAGACTTTAGTTTTGTGCATGGTGATAGGCATGGATCTAGATTCAAGCTTATGCATGTGGACAGCCAATTTTTCCAACACCTTTAAAGAGGCTATCCTTCTTCCAGTGATCATGTTTAACCTCTTTGTGAAATATCAGGTTGCTGAGTGTCTTTCTACCTATATTTGCATTTTCTAATCTGTTCCATTGATCCTCAGGTCTATTTCTTTGCCAGTACCATGCTGAACTTATCACTGTGGCTTTGTAGTACAGTTTCAAGTCAGGAAATGAGATGCCTCCTGCTTTGCCTTTATTGTCCAGAATTGACTTTTCTATTCTAGGTTTCCTCTGTTTCCAAATGAATTTTAGGAGTGTTTTTTCTAGATCTATGAGGTATGTCAATTGCAATTTCATTGGGATTGCATTAAACGTGTATAAAAGTTTTGGGAGTGTGGCCAATTTCACAATGTTGGTTCTTCCTCATCAAGAGCAAAAAAATATTCTTCCACTCTCTAATATCCTCTTCAATCTTATTTGTGAGCATAGTATAATTTTCAGCATATAGGTCTTTTACATTCATAGTTAGGTTGATTCCTAAGTATTTCATTTTTTTAGACATTATTGTGAAGGGTGATATTTCTATTATTTCTCTCTCAGTGAATTTCTTGTTTGTGTACAGGAATGCTGTTTATTTTTGAGCACTGAGTTTGTAACCAGCTACACTGTTCAATTTATTTATTACCTCTAGTAGTCTTTTAACAGTGTTTTTTGGGCCTTCTATATAGAGTATCATGTCATCTGAAAACAGTGATAATTTAACTTCTTTATATCCTATCTTTATTCCTTTTGTTTCTCTCTTGTCTGAGTGCCCTGGCTGGTGTTTCCAGAAGTATATGGAAAAGGAGTGGTGATAGTTAACATCTTTGTCTTGATCCTGATTTTAATGTGAAAGCTTTCAATTTTTGTCCATTTAGTATAATATTGGCTGTTGGTTTGTCATAGATGGCCTTTGCAATATTGAGGTAGACACCGTGTATTCTGATTTTTGGTAAGCTTTTGATCATGAACAGGTGTTGGATTTAATCAAAAGCTTTTTTTGCATCTGTTTAGTGTATAGGTGCTTTTCGTTTTGGCTCTATTAATATGTTGTATCTCATTTATTGATTTGTGTTTGTTAAACTATCCCTGCAGTCCTGGGATAAAATGGACTGGGTCATGATTTATAATATTCTTGATGATTTGCTGCATTCTATTTGCCAGTATTTTACTGAGAATCTTTTCATCAGTGTTCACTATTGAGATTGGCCTATAGTTCTCTTTTTGGTTAGGTCTTTCTGTGGATTTTTGTATGAGAGTAATGCTTGCCTCCAGGAATGATTTAGGGAGGATTGCTTTCTTTTCAATTTCATTGAAAATTTTAAGAAATATTGGCATCAAATCTTATGTAACTTTCTTGTGGAATTCTTTGTATTGTTTTTCTTGGTTTCAATTGTATTGATTTCTGCTCCTATCATTAGTATTTCCTCTCTTCTATGGTCTTTGGGCTTAACTTGTTCTTCTTTTTCTAGAAGCTTGATTGAATCATTAGGTTCTTTATTTCTGCTCATTCTATTTTCTTGATATGACAATTTTTTGCTATATAGTTCCCTCTTAAGCCCACTTTCATTGCATCCCACAGATTACCATATGTTGTTTCTGCATTTTCACTGAATTGTAAGATTTGCTTTATTTCTTCTTTCATTTCATCTGTAGCCCACTGGCTGTGTAAGTTTGTTATTTAATTTCCATGTATTTTTGCAGGTTTGCAATTTCTTTTGCCATTAGTTTCCAATATCAATGCACTATTGTCAGATATTATGTATAGGATAATTTCAATACCCTTGCATTGACTTAAAAATGTTTTATGGTATAATATATGGTCTGTTTTGGAGAATGTTCCTTATGTACCTTAGAGGAATGTGTATTCTGTTGTGACTGGGTGGGATACTCTGTAAACTTCTACTGTCCAATCGCTCACAGGTATGATTCCGTACTGTTATTTCTTTGCTGACATTTTGTCTAGGTGATCTATCTCTTTGTGACAATGAGCTGTTAAGGTACCCTGTAGTAACTGTGTTCTTGTGTATTTGTGCATTAATATCTGTCTTATATAGTTGAGTGCTCCTGTGTTTGGTGCATATAAATTTATAGTTGTTAGTTCTTCCTCTTGAAGTTTTCCACTTAAGAGTATGTAGTGACCTTTGTCTCTTTTAATCATTGTAGGTTTGAAATCCACATTGCCTGCAAATAGAATAGTTATCCCTGATTTTTCTGGGTTCCTTTTGCATGGAATATTGTTTTTCATCATTTGACTTTTAATCTATGAGTTCTCTTTTGGTTCAAATGTGTTTCTTGTCTTTATCAGATTGTGGGAGCATGTTTTTTTGATGCATTCTCTCAACCTATTTCTTTTGATAGTTGAATTGAGGCCATTTACATTTATGAATATCAATGGTATGTACTGACTCGACTTTGCAATGTTATTTGCCAATTGTTTGATATCTGCTTTCCCCTCTTATTTAATTCCTTGTCCTACCTGGTGGTTTATTTATGTTGTTCTGGGGATTGTGGACATTTTTATCTTTGTCTAGTATGTCTTTCTACTTGCTTTCTAGGGTTGGTTTTTTGGAGGTGCATTTCTTCAGTTCTTCTTTGTCATGGAAGTATCTTGTCTCCATTAAATTTGAATGAAAGTTTTGTTGGGTACATAAGTCTGGGTTGAAAGTTTTTTTGTTTCAGGGCTTGAAATATCTCACTCCAAGCACATCTTGACTTGAGGTTGTGCACTGAAGAGTCTGCTGTGATTCTAATGGGCTTTCCTCAATAGATGACTTGTGTTTTTATTTCTCTAACAGCTTTTAGTATTCTGTTTTATGTTGTGTGTCTGAGATCTTAATTATTATTTCTCTGGGTGTAGATTTATGTTGGTTGTGACTGTTTGGTGTTCTGTATGCCTCAGTTATCTGCGTATCAGTTTTTTTTTCACATGTTTTGGAAATTTTCTCCTATTATTTCTGTGAATATTTTAGATATGTCATTTATATTGACCCCAGCATCTTCACTAATGCCTATTAATTTTATATTTTTGTTCTTGCCATCATCTTAAAGCTTCTGTATTGTCACTTCATCTTGCTTTTTTGTTTTTAAAAGTTCTATCCTTTCTTGATCACTAATTGAGATCCTGGCCTCAAAGTCTGAAATCCTTTCCTCAGTTCCATTTAAATGAATTTGCATGCTTGGAATATAATTTTTTGTTTTTTGGATGTCTCTTTCAGTTTGCTTCATGAAATCTGCCTGTTTTCTATATTGTTCATTCAAAGTTTTAATCAGTTTCCCATGTTCCTGTACTTTTTTCTCTATTTCTTTTTTAGCTGCCCTCAGCAACTCCTTTACTAATGTTGTTACTTTTAACATTTCATGGGAGAGTACTTCTAATTTGATTTCCTCTATGGCCTCATGGAGTTGTTTTTTTTTTATTTCTTTCACTATCTTTTCAGAGATTTCCAGTGTGTTAGTTTTGGAGTCTTCTAATTCATTGTCTCCTGTACTTGTTGCTGATGGACTAGATGTTTGAGATTGCATTTTGCTTTTTTGTTTTGCCATTTTTCTCTTTCAAATTAATGTTTAGTCCTTCAGACCTGCTAATTTCAACTGTTGGTAGTGTCTATCTTGGTGTCTTACTGTAAGGTTGATGTTTGTCCAGTTGCTGTGTGCCACAATGAATATGGGGGACAGTCACTTGACTTCCTGCTACAGGGCCTGTTGGGTGAGTCCTATATTCTTCCTGGGCTGACAAGCCTACTAGTATTGATGTATGCCAATTTTTAGTTCCTGCTATTACTTTATCTTCAGATTATTCCAGGTCATCAAATCTCCCTGTCAATAGTGTTTGTGTCAGCTAGGCCCTATTTTGTCCCTATTGTGTGCCTGTGTGTCTCATAAGCTCTTTTGATTTTCTTCAATTTGTGGGAGTCTTCTCCACACTGCTCACTCTGCCTCATATTTTCTGTGTGTAGGAAGGGGTCACCTTCACTCTTGTCAGACTTACCAAGGTCTTACAGTTAGTTGGAGGGAGCTGTACTCCTGTTCCTATTTACCCACTGTACTCCTCTGTTTTAGGGGCATACTCTCCACACTGACTGGAGCCAGCTGAAATCTTGTTTCAGTGAGGATGTCACTTAATCTGCCTTCAATTTAGCACATATAATCCGCTGTAGTCACAGGTTCCTCTGAGTGCAGAGTTCCAAGTTTGTCACATGTACTGGAATTTCACAGGAGTGCACGCAGTCAGGGCCCAAGGGTGGGTTTCGGGCCCTGCTGGCTGCTTGGAGTTTGCTGGGCATAGTCCAGCTAGGCCCACTGTTCCCTCTTGTGTGACTTGGGTTGATATCTGACTCTGGATGTGGTCTTCCTGCCTGGGCACAGAGTTCCAAGTTTTCCCTAGGTGTAATGAGATTCCTCAGGAGGGTGTGCATTCATGGACCAGGGTGGGTTCAGTGCCCTGCTCACTGCTTGGAATTTGCTGGGAATAGTCCTGTTTGTCCTGTTGTTCTCTCTTGTGTGCCTCAGGTGGTATCAGATGCAGGGTGTGGTCTTACCGCCTGGGTAGGAGTTCCAAGTTTGTTCCCTGTGTGTGCTGGGATTCCGCAGGAGGAAGCACAGTCAGGGTCCATTGTGGGTTCCAGGCCCTGTTGCCTGCTTAGAGTTCGCTGACCGTAGTCTTGTTAGGCCTGGTGGTCCCTCTCTCTTCTGCACCTTGGGGTGGTATCAGATGCTGGGCCTCTAGGTCTCTTTTGAATCCAAATGAATTTTAGGAATGCTTTCTCTAGTTCTGCTAAGGATAATTTGGGCAGAATTGCATTAGATCTGTGTAATAATTTTGGGAGTATGGCCATTTTAACAATGTTGTTTGTTCCCATCCATAAGCAAACAATCTTCCCATCTTCTTATAACCTCTTCAATTTCCTTTGTCAGAGTAATGTAATTTTCACTGTTTACATATTCTACTTCCTTTGTTAGGTTGATTCCTAAACATTTCATTTGTTTTGGATGCTATTGGGAAGGGTATGGTTTCCTTAATTTGTCTCTCAGTGAGTTTGTTGTTTTTGTACAGGAATGTCACTGATTTTTTGAGTGCTGACTTTGGATCCAAATAGGTTATTAAATTTGGTTTTTAAATCCAGCAGTCCTATTGCAGAATTTTTGGAGTCTTCTACGTAGAATATCACATCATTTGTGGATAATGATAATTGAAATTCCTCCTTTCTTATTGCTATTCTTTTTACTTCTCCCTTTTCTAATTGCTCAGGCTAATGTTTCCAGAAATATATTAAAGAGGAGTGGTGTTACTGGACATCATTGTCTTGTTCCTGATTTTAGAGTGAAAGCTTTCAAATATTCAGGATGATGTTGGCTATTGGTCTGTCATAAATGACTTTTATAAGATTGAGGTAAAGATCATCTATTCCAATATTTTTTAGGTTTTTTTTTATCATGAATGTTCTTTGGAGTTTGTCTAAACTTTTTTCTGTATCTATTAAGGTAGTCATGTGTTTTTTGTCTTTGGTTGAGTAGATATGGTATAGTAGGTTCACTGATTTGCATATGATGAAACATCCCTGCATTCCTGGGATGATATTCATTGCAATTTTAGCTTCTATTTCCCTAATGTTTAGTGATGACTTCCATATTTTACATATCTCTTGAGTTATATAAATGCCTTAAACTGCAAATTGTTATTTTATGTTTTTCATTGGTTTTGAATCTATTTTTGATTTCTCCCTACTAGATTATTGAATTCTTTATATCATTTGAATATTAGTCTGAGATGCATGTGTTGAAATATCTTTATTTGGTGTATGCTTTGTCTTTTCATTGTATTGATTGCTTCTATATGAAAAAGCTTTTTTAGTTCACAATAATCCATTTGCTTATATTTGTTTTTACCTGCACTTTTACCATCGTATCCAAAATGTTTTTGCAAGACCTATGTTATGAAGTTTTATTATATTTTTATATACTTACAGTTTTAGATTTTAAGGTTTAAAATTTATATTGATTTGATTTTTGTATATGTTATGGGGTAAGTTTCCATGCTCATTCTCTGTATAGTGATTTGCATGTCATTCCCTGAGGCAATTCTCCACTCTATGTTTCTAAGGTGGAGATAGGAGATTTTTGAGATGCTCTTAAATCCTTTTGCCCATTGTTTTTAAAGTCTGCATTAATACTAAATTCTTTAGGAAGTAGGAGCTGACCCAGATCTTCACCACACCCCCAAATGTTTTTCCTTTTTCTTTTATTGATCAAGTTGTGAAGTTTCATAACTATTCCATTCTATTTACTTTTATTCTTTAATCTCAGAGCAAATCCCATTAAATATAGCCAGAAATATTCACAGATAGTCTGATATCTTGCTGCTTAGAAATTTTCTTTACCATGTATTCCAGTTGTTTGTGGTTATATTTAGCCCCCTGCACAGCTCAAGGCTCTGAGCAAGAGAGTCAACTATTTGCAGTCCAATATGAGTCATCTTTAATACAAATTCCAATAGGAACATTCTTTTCATCTGAGAGATATTTGCTAGTATTTGCATCAAAATTCTCAGTATTTTTCATAATGCTCTGATGGTTGAAATTTAGCTTTTTTTAAAAACCTGTTTCTCCAATAACCCAAGTTTTGCTTATTCACAGTTCCAAATTCTTTTGCCCAATTTCTAGTATACCTATTGCAATGATCACACACATTGGTACTAAATTTTCTGCATTATAATTTTTGTTTTTAAACAAGTGTATGAAAATAAAAAACTATTTGTGAACTGACTTGATTTTTATATAGTATAAACTTTTTATAATTTTTAAATGAGGTAAAACATATTGATCTCACCAAACATTTGTTACAACTTTATATTGAAGATATTTAAAATTCTCTCTTCTGGTTATTTCAAATATACAGTACAATCATAGCCTGTATTCACTAAACTGAAACACGATACCAGAATTCTCTATTCTTGGGCCCACAGCTGACTGCATTTAAACTTGAGAGCCAGAAGTGCATAAAGCAATTTCCATCACATAGGGGCATTTTGGTGCTGCTAAGGTCTCGCCCAGTGTCCCACATCACCAAAGCATGAATTGAAATGTGCTTTGGGGCCTATTTGGGCACTGCCCAGTGATCCCCAAATGGCCTACAGCCCCATGCAATCTACCTCACTAGCCAAAGGGGCACACAGTGATTTCTATCCCACAGGGAATCTTTGGCGTATCACTCCAAGACTAGTAGGAACATGCCCTGCATTCCACATCACTGGAAGAAACACCAGAAGGTCTCTCTGAGGCTTATTTGTGCCCCACTCAGTGAAACTCGAGTGGTCCACAGCTGCCTGATCCATGTCATGAGCCAAAAATACACCACACAGATATTTCCATACCATGGGGAAGTCATGGTGCATCACTACAAGATGAGTAGGGCACCTCCTGGCGTTTCACATCACTAGAAGACCCAGGGGAATGTGTCTCCAAACTATTTGGTCCCCATCCAGCAACCCTCAAGTGGCCCACAGCAGCCTGTGCTCCAATTTGTGAGTCAAAAGGGCGTGCAGCTATTTGCCTCTCAAGGGGAAGTATATGCAAGTCACCTTGTGACTGATAGGGTCCCACCCAGCTACTTCAAGTGGCTGGGAGCCACCTAGATAGGTCTGTCTAAGGACCTCCACTCAACTGAGGAAACTCCCTGCAATAAGGATAGATATTATCAACCCAAGAACAAACTGAGACCTTGCCTTTGGTTTCCCTACAGGACTATAGGAAAATGACAAAACAAAAGAGCAAAATGGAATCTCAAACTTCAAGCCCTTCCCAAGCAAACCTAGGAGGCATGGGCATAGAAGAAAATGGAAGCAATACAACTGAAACTCCTGAAATGATAGCAAATGAAGTAAAGAAACAATGCCGGGAAGCTATAAAATAACTCAGATCAGAAATAATCTCAGAGGCAAACGATGAAATGATAAATGTCATAGTGAAAAAATTAGAGGAACAATGCAAAAAGAAGGAAACCTTGAATGAACAATATAAGAAAAAACTGAATGCATGAAACAGATTCAAAGAGATATACAGGAAAACAAAAATTTTATCAAAAATTGGCAAAACTACCTCAATGAACATGAAGAAAGACATTCAGACCTCAAAGACAAGATTGCAAACAGTGAATAGGAAAGGAAAGACCTTTTAAAAGCAACAAGGAATCAGAAAATAACAATTCCATGGCTGCAAGATGATACAAAGAAAAACAACATAAGATTGATAGGTATAGATGAAAAATAAGACGACAACACAGATTATATAAAGAGGCTACTTACAGAATTAATAACTGAAAATTTCCAAAACATGAGAAAGGAAACTAATATACACATCAGTGAAGCATATAGGACTCCAAATAGCCATAACCAAAATAATACTAAACCAACACATATAATAATCACCATTCCAGAAATACAACATATAAACTGAATATTAAAAGCTGTTAGAGAGAAGAGACAGATCACCTACAAAGGAAAGCCTGTCAGAATCACACCAGACTTCTCAACACAAACTATAAAGCCAAGAAGAGCATGGAATGAAGCATTTCTGATTCTAAAGGAAAACTATTTCCAACCCAGAATGATGTACTCTGCAAATCCATCCTTCAAAATTATGGAGAAATAAGATACTTTCATGAAAAAAAAAGATGAAGAACTTCATGACCACCAAACCAACCATGCAAAGAATAGTGAAACACATTGTAGACAGACATAGGAAAAAAACCACAAAGCAGTCAAACAGTGACACAGAGTGTAAAGGTCAAGAATCAACAGCAGAGAGATCACATGTCAAAAATAAACCAAGATATATAAGTTATAACCACTAACATAAGTGGCCTCAATGCAACAATTAAAAGAAGCAGACTTTCAGAATGGATCAAAAAACAATATGTAACCATATGCTGTATGCAAGAAACGCATCTAACACACAAGGAAACTCAGACTGAAATTCAAAGGATGGAATACAATACTTCATGCAACAGAACCCCCTCCCCCCAAAAAAAACAGGGGTAGCTATTCTGTTTGCAGACAATGTGAAATTCAAATCAAGAATGATGAAAAGAGATAAAGAATTTACTATATACTAGTTAGTGGAAAAATTCGAGAAGAAGAGGTAACAATCTGAAACATATGTGTACCAAGTTTGGGATCATCCAGCTATACAGAGAAAATATTAATAAACGTGAAAAATCAGAACAGCAATAACACAATTATAATGAGAGACCTTAAAACCAGATCAACTACACAGAAAATCAGCAAAGAAATAACACAATTCAATCACACTTGTGAACAAATTATTTTAGTGCACATATACAGTGTTCCACCCCAAAACCTCAGAATATACATTCTTATCATCAGCATATGGGACATTCTCAAAATAGACCGTGTGGTAGACCATAGAACATGCTTCAGTAAATTCAAAATAATTGAAATTGTTCCACGCAAGTTATTGAATGACAGTTCCATGAAACTACAAATTAATGACAAAAGAAAAAACAAAAATGGGCATTTGAGAAGAATGCGCACTTTGGAGATGAAGGAATACAAATGGTAAATAAACATATGAAAAAATGTTCAATATGATTGGTCATTCAAAGATGCAAATTAAAACCACTGTGAGATTACATCTCAATCCAGAAAGAAAAGCTATCACCTAGAAAATAACTAATAGGAAATGTTTGTGGGGCTGTGGGGAAAAAGGAACTCTTCTCCACTTTTGGTGGGAGTGTAGACCAATGCAACCACTCTGGAAATCAGTGTAGAGATTCCTCAATAAACTAGGATTGGAGGTCTCATTTGACCCAGGAGTTCGCCTCCTGGGAATCTTACCAGAAGAAAGAAAACCATGGAACAACAGCAATGTATACATATACATATACATATACATATACATATACATATACATATACATAGACATATAAATATACATAGACACACACAAAACATGTGCACGCACACACATATATGATTGTTATTAAGCTATAAAGATAAACCTGACACATTTATAGGTAAATGGAGGCAACTTGATACCACAGTTCTAAGTGAAATAAACCTGATCCAAATGTGTAAACATCATACAGCCTTAGAGTGAGAATCACAAAGAGTAACCTATATTGAAATAGTATAGCACATATTGTGAATAAGGAAGAAAATTTCCAAAACTAAAGAAAAACTGTGATGGGATAAAGAGGAAAGGAAAGAAGGAAAAAATATATACAAGCATAAGAGAATAAAGATAGTTAGACAGCAAGTTTCTTATGGTTTGTTGAGGGGAAAGTGTTGTATAAGAAATTTTCTGGATGGTGTTTCATGCCTGTATTTTGGACATACCTGTATTTAGTACTTTAAAAAACTAAAGTGAATATAGCAATATGCAATGTGAATATTATTGTTATTCTTCTAGTATCCTGTTTTGAGACTGTGTTGTTGTTGTCGTTTAATTTTTCTATTTGAAAAAAGAATCCTGGAGGTAGTCACAAAATTACTCTGAAGTCAGTGGCTGAGTTAGGACCAATCAGTCCTAGGAATGGAGAGGAACAAAGTGCACTGTCCTGGTCAGGGATGAGGAACATCACACTGAGGGATCTGTAGGAGAGCAAGATCACAAAGGGTTGCTGCAAGGAAAGTGGGGAAAAAGGTAGAAAAAGGACACAGGAGAATTGTCAGAGGAGTATGTCTCCCACCATTGTCCTAAACTCTAGTGCATTCTGGGCCTATGTGCACTGGCTTCTGCCCATCCACGGCTGACATTGAATTCTATGTGAAGGGTTTTTTATGCCTATTTCATCACAGAATTC
>PVJX010042278.1:0-14243 GCA_004027295.1 Dolichotis patagonum
CTGGCTGTGCCTGACTTATCCTAAAGTAATACCAAAGAGCCAAGCACATTCTTGACTCCACTGGTACAGCTCCATGTAACACTCTAATGGTTTGATCTACTTACGGTATCCGGGCATACTGTGCGGGAAATAATTAGTATTACTTTGGGGAAGTCATGATGGTTATGACTTGAGATGGTGGTAGTCGTGTCAAGCTGTACCCATGCAACTGGATTCTATTCATTCATTACCTGCTAGTAGTGCCTTTCCAACTGAGACAGTCAAAAATGTCTCCAGACACTATCAAATATACCTGGGTCAAACTTGTCCCTGATAAGAACCACTGATCCAATTGGAGTTGTTCAGTGCGACCTATGAACTCATTCCCCATCTTCTTATCTATCTGGATCTACTGTCTTCATTAACATTCCTGTTTATTGGCAGCTAGAGTGAAGGATGGCAGAAAGTCATACTTAAGTAACAAACAGAGGGCTTGCAGTTGCAACCATTGATAGTAAGACTCCTCTGACCTCTTCTGAAGCCCTCGGAATTAAACTCTTCCTATTGGTTTCAGAAAATAGAAACAAGAGAAAATCCCAGTCTCTTGGTGATGCAGCTCTTTGCATCTTCCAGGAGCAGCAGAAGAAAAAACTTAAAATTTTAGAATATGCTGGTAAAGAAGATCTGTAGAAGGCAGGAGCTGAACTGAGGGGGTGAATGTGTGATCAGCATGTCAGCTTTTCCACCAGCCGACTTTGCTGTTGCATTCCTTGTTACACTGCCATGGTCTCACTAACAATCTTGGGAAATCAGGGCACAGCCAGAACATTTGGCAGCCTGCTGGGTATGTTCTACTCAGATATTTCAAGAACATTTGGCTTTGTGGTGGGTGGGTTCCACCTGGTTGCTTGTATAAAATTGGCATCACAGTGGATGGAGATGGACATGAAAGCACATGACTTAGTATAGGCGCGTTTCAGGGTGGAATTTTATCAATCTGCCGTGCCCATTCTTTCATTTCCAGAACGTGGCTGACATTAAGAAACTGAAGTCAGTAGGAATCTGTACCGTGAAAGGGATACAAATGACAACAAGAAGAGCCCTGTGCAATGTCAAAGGGCTATCAGAAGCCAAAGTGGACAAGATTAAAGAGGCCGCCAACAAACTTATTGTAAGCAAAATCTATTCTTTGCTGTTTTAGCTTAAAAGGACTTCTGTGAGTCTCTGTAGGTTTTCTCACTCTGAACATTAGAAACTGTTGTGGGAGCTCTGTTCCTATATATAACAATACACTATACTCTCCGTGGTAACTTTTTATCATTTCACTTTCAAAGTAACCACAATCAGTTTGTGGAAGATTGAGGTAGGGGATAAGAGACCTGGAAGACTAAAGTACTTATTTTTACCAAAACTTTTATATTATTTCATCTGGCTTTCTGTGTCTCTGCCTTGTCTTTTGCTTGTTTTTTACCTTCCTCCTCCTTGCTTTTGTCTTGTGTCCTCACATATACCAATGACTGCCATAAAGCACTTAGTATCAAAGAAGTTGCTCTCTCCTGGCAGAAGCTAATTAATGAGCGAGCATCAAGTTAGAAACAGACTACCAGGGTCGGGGCCACATGTGTACAGTTGAGATAGACACAACCTCAGATTTGTTCACTGAAGCACTGAGCTAAAGTCACTCCTAGCTGGGCCCACACAGCTAGCAGGCTGCTAGGCAGAAGCATATATGCTGTAGACCCCAGCTTTTAGGGATCCTAGAGGTGCCAGTTCTAGAAACAGCAGTGTACACAAAACTGTCACCAAGTCCTCTGTCTGTGGATCAGGCCTCTTCTCCATTTGTATGTGTAGATTTCATTCCCAGTGAGTGTGGAAGTTTTCTTGACCTTTGGTTTCCTTCTTCAGAAGTGGCTGGAAAGTGATGCAAGTGGCAGTGTGGTCCTGAACTTGGAGAGGAACAAGCCAGAATTCTCTGAACCCAGCCCAGGCACTTTAGCTTGTGGGTCAGTGTATTCACAGGTCAAGTCTGCCACTTCCAGGCTGATTAAGGAGGCCCTGGGGCAGTAGTCAGGGCTTGCAGACTACTTTGATTTATCTCCTGGGCACTCACCTTTTCTTTGGAAAGCAAATCTTTAAGAAAAGATCCCTCCTTTTTGCAAGCACCCTTTACTGCACTCAGTCTTACCTTTTCTTAGCTATTGTCAGGCCTGGGCTTGCTCATTCCAACCCCCAAGTTCCACAAAGTTTGAGAACCACTGTCATAATATGAAACAACACAGAGGAAAACACATTCAGCTATGTCAGGGTCCATGTGAGCCAAGTCCATCATTTCATCAGCTGTAGCTTATTAACTCACCAAATAAATAAGACGTCAGTCATGTGAAAATTTGTCATGAATAATGAAAACTGGAATTTCTATTCTCCTTAAATTTTCTAGAGCTGGAAAATGGTGGTGTTGAATGGAATCACTGCACCATAAACAATATATTTCATTGAATGTTCATGGCTACCGTATAAAAGAAACACTGTTATTATCTTCTTTTGACCCAAAAGGGGGAGCTGAAGTACAGCAAGAATTAAGTAGTTTATTGCACCTCATACAACTAACAAGTATTAGAGGTACAGTTTGAATGTGTGTAAGCTGACTCCAAAGTCCCTGTTTTTTGTTTGTTTGTTTCATTTTGTTTTGTTTCATTTTTTGGTACCAGGAATCAAACTCACGATCGTGCACTTGCGGGCAGGTACTATACCGCTGAGCTATGTCCCCAGCCCCAAAGTCTCTGTTTTTAATACTAAATTACAACTTTGATAAAGGAGAATATAGCTTTTGGCATTTGAATTCCAGTTACCATCTTCTCCCCTTTTTGATCCTGTGCTTTATCTTTCCCCAGGAACCAGGATTCTTGACTGCATTTGAATACAGTGAAAAGAGGAAGATGGTTTTTCATATCACCACTGGGAGCCAGGAATTTGAGTCCGTACCTCATATTTTCTTTTATAACCACTCAGCACAATTTTGGAATGCCATATTTTGCTTTGTCTGGTTGTTATTTCTACTATAATTGGTAGAAATAGCTTCTTCTTTAGAAGTAGTTTATGTTTTTTTTCCCCCCAAAATGCAAATTGAAGCAGATTCCATACTGCTGGCAGAAACAGGATCAAATTTTTTCCAAGAAATTCTGATTGAAATACATGTGGTTTCTGGACCATCCTGTATTAATCTAGAAACTTTTTTTTTTTTTTGAGGCAGGGTCTTGCCATGTAGTTCAGGGTGGCCTTTGCTTACTATGTAGCCCAGGCTGGTCTCCAACTCAAGGTAATCCTCCTGCCTTACCTCCTGAGTGCTGGGATTACAGGCATGTGCCACCACACCTGACTCTACAAACTATTTTTAAAAATCAGTGTAGCTTTTCATTTCCTTCCCTTGTCCAGTGATGAAGAAAATTTTATCTTGCCTTTTGGCTTTACTTAAAAATCAGCTGTTAGACTGAATATTTTAGAAAAAAATCCAGCATTGGTTTCATTCTTCAGCAAGGACAAGTTTTATTTATTTACTCTCTTATGATTCCTGAAACACATTATCTTCTTCCCCATGCCAACTGAGCAGAGTGCATTTTTCCCGTCTAGACAGGATTAGTCTCTAAGTTAGAATGATGACTGAGAAGTATTATGACAAAAACAGTCTTTTCTAAAAATATTCCTGAGGGCTGGGGATTTAGCTCAGCAGTATAAGCACCTGCCTGGCAAGTGTGAGGTTGTGAGTTCGGTCCCTGGTGCAAAAATTCCTGAAAAAGTACCTCCATTTGGATTTCTATTGGACAGATCAAACTTCATAGGTCCAAAATGAAACTTCTGTTCTTTCCCCCAAGTCTGCTCTCTTTGAGGTCCCTCATGTCAGAACTTTTTCCTTAGACGTGAAACTCCAGAGTTGTCCTTAGCATCTTCCTCCCACACATACACACCTTTATTCTAATCCACTGACAAATCCTACATACTCTACCTTCAAACTATATTTAGTCAAAACAAGCCACTCAATTTTTTAGGAAATAAACTTATAATACCAGAATCTTGGGGGGTAGGGCATTAGAGTCAGGGAGAAGATCTATAGATTAAAAGATCTACAAGATACCAATTATGCATGAAGCCTGAGGTCCAACCCCTAGTTTGAAAAAAAAAAAAAAAAGAAAAGAAAAGAAAGAAAGAAAAGAGAAAAGAAAAGTATAACCTAATTACAGTGTGGATTTTGTATGGGTCCTGATTCAGAAACACTGTTGGGCAGGGGGAGCCAGCGTGGTGGCTAACACCTGTAGATCCAGCCATTTGGGAGGCTTATGCAGAAGACAGGAGATAGTTGAAAGCTTAGACATTTACTAATTGATATTAAATAATTACTAATTTTTAGGTGTAAGAGTAGTGATATGATGATGCTAAAAATGAGAGTCCTCATCTTTTAGAGATGAAACATTTAAGGATAAATATGTTGTCATATACTTAATATGGAAAAGGAGAGAAGTGGTTGGAGGTTAATATGAAAAAAGATTGATCCTGTGTTGATAGCTGATAACTGTTTAAGCTAAAGGATGATATGATGGATCATTGTATTCTTTGTCTGCTTTTATGTTTGATATTTTCATGATAAATTTATATATAATACAAAATATCTATCTATATAAATAGATAGATTTTTTTTTTTGAGGCAGAGTCTTGCTACACAGCTCAGGCCATCCTCAAGTTCACCATCCCCCTGCTTCAGCCTTCCCACTGCTGGGATTGCAGGCATGTGTTACCACATTTAGAAATGTATACTCTTCTTGTGTGGACATGTGTGCATATGCAGAGCATGGGACTATCCATTCAATCATGTCTTACCACCTCTGCTATTACCTCCTCACTGGTTCTAAACCACCAACTGTTTATATGTCCTCTGGGTTACTATAACTTCTAACTAACCTCTTTCCTCCAAGACCTGGTGTCACTATTTATGCATTATGCATGAGCCCAAATGATACTTTTCTTTTCTTTTCTTTTTTCTTTTTTCTTTTCTCTTTTCTTTTCTTTTCTTTTCTTTTCTTTTCTTTTCTTTTCATGTTTTTGGTACCAAGGATCAAATTTATGACCTCACACTTGCCAGGCAGATGCTTATGCCACTGAGCTAAATCCCCGCCCCGTGATCCTTTTACACACAGGTTAGAATATGACACTCCTTTGCTCAAAACACCCTAACAACTGCCCATATCATTCACAGCAAAAATCAAAGTCTTCAGTTTCTAGGCTGATCTTTTACTCCGTGTACATTTCCTATGTACCTGCCACACGGGCCTCTTTGCCCACTTCGAGACATTCTTGCCCTGCATCAGGGCCCTTTCAGTTGGTGTTCCTTCTGCCTGGAGCACTCTGTCCTTGTGTAGCTCCATGTCTTCTTGTCATCTCTTACAGGCCTTTGCTAAAATGTCCCCTTCTCAAGGAAGCTTTCTCTGGTCACTTCATTTGAAAATGTAAATTCTCCACCTTCAAACTCTGTAGGCTTTGTCACCTTTCCCAGTCTTATTTTTAGTCATAGAATTTAATAACATCTGACACACATTTGTGTGTGTGTGTGTGTGTGTATGTTGCTGTGGACTGAACCTAGGGCTTTGTCCCTAGCCAAGTACCCTACCACTGAGATATACACCCAGCCCTTTATTTATGTTTATTTCTGGATCTTCTACTAACTGTAAGCTCCCTGAGGTGAAGGATTTCTATCTCTTTTGTTCTTTGTTTTATCCTAAAAAGATAAAGTGCTACTCAGTCAATAAATATTTGTTGAACAACTAACTAAATAAACAGACAGTGTAGTATATGTTTTTGGAGAATGACGGTACACATTGGCCTAGAAAGGCTGTGTAAAATCCTGCAGTAAGAAAAGACATCAGTTGAACCCAGTATTGCCCCAAACTTTTATTTTATTTTTTTTTAATTTTATTTAAAGAGAAAAAAAAACAATACAGAAAAAAGGGTAGAAACAATACAAAACCTCAAAAAAAAAAAAAAACCATAAATCACTAGTTGACAAACCACATACTGTCCTCCCAGAAATAGCTGTTCATGTTACAAAATTAAGGCATACAAAGTGAACACACAGTGAGGCTGCAAACAGTTACAAAAAAACAGGATGGAATAGAGCCAATTGAGACAGTATAGTGAAATTGGCACAAAACATCACAGCAAGTCACCAGGACAACAGCAACAGGCAACATTGTATATCTCGTTGTCTTCACAATAGTTGTTCTTCTACTAGGTAGAGCAAAATCAAAGAAATACACAACATTATAGAACACATCAACACAGAGTATTGAATAGAGCAACACCGTTAATCAGGACAAAGCAAAACGGTGATAAAAATATCTGGCTTCAGAGATAGTAGAAGGAAACTCCCCCGACTTGCTGTACCAAATATGGTCACCTACTAAGAGATACCCAGATCCCTGGATCCCAATTGTTAACGGGTGTGTGTGTGTGTGTGTGTGTGGTATGTTTGATTCTAAGCCTGCGCCCTGGTAGGCAGCAGGCTGGTTACTGGTTGGCTCGGCGCCCTAAGTTCCAACATGGCACGGATCTCAGGAAACGCTCTTGCTTCTTGTTTCCCCGCCCTGGGTGGCCGCAGCTTCGCCCCAAACTTTTAAAATCACAGAATTTTTGTTTTGTTTTGGTTTTTGCCATGGAAAATCCTGCCCCAAAACAAATTGATCAAAATCAAGCTGATCAATGAAATACTTGATTCCAACATTTGACATTCTCCGGTTGTTCTAACTTATGGCAGTTTAAATAGCTTTGGGCTAGAAAAATTATTACAGTCACTGTGAGTTTTCTGGTATCCTTGATGTTTGCTTTGGGACACAAAAAAATTGCTAAGGGGCTAAGTTTTTAAAAATTAATAACTGAGTCATTAAAATGTTATTCGTTTTTCCTTAGGCTTTAAGTGCATTTATAACTCTAGCAAATTTTAAAAGGGCTTTTATAATATAGTTAACTAAATCCCCTTAAGCATTTTAAATTAAACATTTAGCGTATAATAATTTTATCAACCTAAAAAGAAACTCTCTTGAATTTCTGTGTTTTGGATGCTCCAGAATAAATGAATTTATTTGGGAATAGCAAAGAATTGCAGTTTGTGGTATACTCACTATGGCCACTGACATCCAGGGGCCTGGGGATAAAGAGAAATTATTTTAAGATAAAAAAAAGGCTGTGGAGTGTGTTTAAAGCAGAGATTTCAGGGGTCTTTTTCAGGAATTGTGTGCACTTATTGGCTGAGACAGCCATTGCAAGGCGTGTGTCCTTATATAAATACTTTATCTGGAATACTGTAATCTTATGAATGTCTTGTAGTAGGTCATATTACTTACTGGTTTATATGTAGAATCATTTTTTGATAGTCTTGTTTTGGCGTGTATATGTGGCTCTTTTTCATGGACTCCCCTGACTCCATTATGTAAGAATTTGACATAAGTGACTCCATTTTGACACTGGAAGCTTTCATAATTTCTTTTAAGAACTTTATTTGTTTAATTTTTTAGTTTTTTTATTTTTGTTTTGTTTTGTTTTTGAGACAGGTTCTCACTGTGTAATTCAGGCTGTCCTTGAACTAGGTTGTCAGGTTGGCCTCAAACTTGTAGCAATCCTCCTGCCTCAGCTTTCCAAGTGCTGGGATTACAAGCATGTGCCACCACATCTGTCATATTTGTCTAATTATTAACAAGTAAATGTCCACAGTTATCTAAATATTTTCTGCAAATCTAATAAACTTAAAAATGTAGTGAGACTTGATACTCATAAGTGTTCAGATATTGTTGATAAACTTAGTTATCAATATCAGAATGACAGATCTTGCTGGGTAAGGTGGTGCACATAAGTAGCTTATAACCCCAGCTACTTGAGAGATGTCATATATATATATATATATATATATATATATATATATATACATACATACATATATATATACATACATATATATATACATACATATATATATATGCATTTCATATAAACATAATTTAATCATCCAGAGGTTATTTTGTTATGACAAAGAATTTGTCTTAATTACTTTCCTTGTTGCTGAGACAAAATATCCAACATCCACAAATTAAGGGAGGAAAGGTCTATTTAATTCACAGTTTGTAGAGATTTCAGTCCACAGTTGGCTGACTCCAAGGCAGAGTGGCATGATAAGCATCACAGAGGAGAAATAATTCATGGCAGGCAGTAGGTAGCAAAACAAGCAAGGGACAATCACAGCTCTTTCTATCCCTAGTATCTTATCCAGGGGACTTAGGGTAGATAGTGCTCACATCCATAATCAATCACACACTCCAGATCCAGCCACCTCTGAAAAAGCGCCACTTATGACTGCATGAGGCTTTGGGGTACATCTAGGTCCAAGTCCTAACAGAGGCCAAGTACTCTTACACTTTAAACAATCTCAAATGTCAGATATGCACAGACTATTGCCAAATTTACTGTGATATTATAATCTGGATTTGATTTGTGTCACCATTTTTAATCTCCCTAGATTTGAAAATATTATATCTGTATTTAATTCTAAATTTTCCTAAGTTATACAAAGAAGACTATATTATCCCAAATAGTTTGAGGTGCCTTTGCAGGCAAATTTGGGGGTTACTTTTTCCAGCTTATTGACATTACATAGCACTCATGAATTTTGTCTGGTATTTCCCAAAGCTATTGACTTTCGGAGTGAATTTTCTCAAGACAAGGAGGGACAAATAAAACTAACAGTTGCTTGGCCTATTCTATCTCTAAGGGTGTGTTCTCTCAGCCCATGTCTTTTAGACTCTGCAGGTCAGTATCAAGATTTTCTTTTTTCTTTGTAGTCTCCAGGCTTCATTAAATTTGTGGGTAACTTCCAGTTTTCTTCAATTTACATTTAAATGGCTCTCTTAAACTATGTAAATGTAAATCTTTTGGATCATATCTCTCTCTGTGTTAGATTGTGTCCAATCTGTACTCACATCCCAAAAGACATGCTAATAGAAATTACTATGGTTTTTAAAGTGCTCCTACCATCTCTTAGCACAGTTAACATAATATTTATTACATTTAATGAATGAAAGAGATCATAACTTAAATTTAGTTCTTTTCATATCAAGAATATTAAATGCACTGAAACATTGGGATAGCAATTAAATGTATGCTGTCAAAACCTAGCAGTTATTCTTCTAACTGCTAACATTACCTGTATCATCTTTGAACATTTCAGTTCTGACATGTTATCTATAAAATTTGATATATGTGAGATAAATCAAATATGGTGACAATTACTGGATTCCTCTGACATCTCTTTCATATGTCTCAGAATATTAAAAATTGAATATTCAGTTGACTTAGAAACACTATTCTTGCCAGAGATTTAGCTCAGTGGCACAAGCACCTGCCTGGCAAGCACAAGATCATGAGTTCAATCCCCAGTACCAAAAAAAAAAGAAAGAAACATTATTCTTGCACAATTTGAAATACCTAGTTAATAACTAAGACCATGGGTCTGAGGGTATAGCTCAGTGTGAGAGCACTTCCCAGAACTTACAAGTCTCTGGTGCAACCCCCAGCACTGCAAAACAACAAAAACTCTAAGAACATGCATTTTAATTCCAATTCGTTTCAAAAGAATAGTGGGCAGAAGGTCTTATTAACCCTTCATCATTGATACCCAGAAGTAAAAAGAACAGGGCTTCTTAATTGCTTTATTTATTTCTACCATATGCAGTAGAACCTGTGATCTGAACAGAGTGAGTGTCAAGAATTCCTGTTCATGTTGTAGAGATAGATTGATAAACAGATGAAAAAAGATAAATGATAGGTTACTAATTTTATGAATGCTGTCTCCTTTCTTGATATCTATTTCTATCCCTGTTACTAATGCTTTCTTTCTATTTCTAGTAAGTTGCTAGGAGGTGGAATTGAAAGCATGGCAATCACAGAAGCTTTTGGAGGTATGTAGAGCCTTAATATTTTGTTTTTGAAATTTTATATACACATTTAGTTGAATAATTAACAAATAAGTTCCTATTTGGGAAGTTAGGATGAAATCTCAATTATATGATGCAGGATCATTCTGAGATGCAATGAAAATAAGTAGTAGTTACAGATGGATCATAATGATATTTTATCTTCATATCTGTGATTACAATAGAAAGGAATAAAGGGTTTTTTCTTATTTTTCCAAAAGGTAACTGAATAATGAGGCTGGTCTTATGTCTAAGCAATGCAAATTCCATGGACACAGAGATGAGGTTCTCTTTACTAATTACATCCTCCATATTTTTTTATTTTTTTAAATTTTATTTTATTTTAAAAGGGAGTAAAATTAAACACAACAAAACAGAAGAGAATGGGACATAAGAAAGCATAAATTTCAAAGCTAGACAACCAGAGATCTTCACTATCTGTCATATTGTCTCTTGTTTTCTTCCAAATGGTTGTCATCTTTGCATATGGAGAGCTCATACTAAATAACATAGCCAATCTTTTCACAGGATGTGTAGTTCACTTGCTAAGGGGGGGGGCATGGGACAGGGACAAGAGAACATGAGACGTTTGATTCTCAGCCTGCTCACCAGCAGGCTCACAGCCACCCCCCAGAGAGGGGAAGAGTTCCTTGTTCTCCCGGGACCCCGAGTCAACCACATGGTGCAGGTCTTGAGGCGCCAGGGTCTCTCTCCTTCAGGCCACTGGAAGTCTGCCACACTCTTAGCCACCCCCCCCCCCAGGGAGAGGAGGAGTTCATTGTTCTCCCAGGACCCTGAGTCAACCACAGAGTGCAGGTCCTAATGTGCCAGGGTCTCTCTCCTTCAGGCCACCGAAAGTCTGCCACACTCTCAGCCACCCCCAGAGAGGGGGGGGGGAGTTCCTTGTTCTCCCAGCTCTCCGAGTCAACTGCACAGTGCAGGTCCTGATGCACCAGGGTCTCTCTCCTTTGGGCTGCCAAAAGTCGGCCACACTCTCACCCACCCCTCAGAGAGGGGAGGAGCTCCTCGTTCTCCCGGCACTCTGAGTCAACTGCATGGTGCAGGTCCCGAGGTGCCAGGGTCTCTCCCCTGCAGGCCCCCTAAAGTCTGTCATACTCACCTGCTATTTCTTTCTGATGAATTGACCATTCCATTTCCAAAGTTCTGATATGGCCAACAGACCACAGAAAGAATTCTCTTTAGGCTCCTGTTTGAAATCAATCCTCCATATTTTCAAACAATTCATGTATAGCTATCTTATGCACCACATCTAACAATTTTGTATTTGAAGTCCTCGGGGAACTAAACGTTTTGTTGTTTCTGTTGATTTGGGGAATTAAATCTGAATTTGGTCTTTTTGTGTGTGTGTGGTGTTGGGGATCAAACCCAGGGCCTCACACATGATAGGCATATGCTACAGCACTGAGCTACAGTCCTGCTCCAGCCTTCATTATTTCTGTTGATTCAGCTCAGTCCTAGTGACTTACTTTTTCATGTATTTATTGACATTTGTGAGCTTATTCTTAATTTTAATCTGTGAGCATATAGTGGACTTAACTGGTAGAGAAGTTTTTCTATAGAAAGAATTTGCTTCTGCTGGTAACCAAGCAATGCTATCAATTTGAGATTGCTTCAGCTCCCCCTTGAGGAGCTCAGTTCAGTGGTGGAGCCCCAGGCCTGCTCTCTTACAGTGGAGATCCTAAACTTTCATTTCATGATTATTTCTATGGCAGACTTGCTTAAATTTTTATATAAAGGACATATATGTGAAAAATATCTTATTTTTTATTACTGATATCAATATATACAGAATCTATCTGTAGCTCTACAAGAAGTACTTTAGGAATGAGATTTGACAGTTGGAAAATAGTTGGAAATAGTAATACTCTGAGGTCCTATTTTATTTTTATAAAAATATCTAAACTATGCAATTTTTAAAATTACCTTTTCTGTATTTCACAGAATTTCGTACAGGAAAGACTCAGCTCTCCCATACCCTCTGTGGTAAGGACACATGGCAACAACATAATAATAACAGCAATCATAGCTTTCACTCAACATCCGTGTTCCCTGTGCCTGACATTTTACCCAGTCGCATGTGTTCTCAACAAGTTTGCAAGAAGCTCAAAGAGGTTAAGTAACCTGCCCAGGGTCACACAGATTCAAGAACTGGTTTTTGAATGTGTGATGTCTGACGTGCTATTATGTGTACTATACACTGAACACCTGAGTGAAAATAGAGAAAAGCTAAGCAGGTGTACCAGTGTGTGGGCTGGGGAGATGTCCACAGCCTCAATTTTTCCCCATCCAGCTGTTCTATCTTTTTTACAAGAATGACACCCCCATGGAGGCCTGGAACCCTGTACTTTCCATGGAGTAAAGTGGAATCTAGAAGAGACTTAACATTTTTTTTTTCTAAAACTAAGCAAATATAGCTCCTTTTTTCACAAGGACATTGCTTTGTATTTGTTTGACTTAAGTGGAAGGAATATAGCAAAGTGCTTAAAAAGAGGATTCTGGAATCAAAATGCCTAACTCCTGTGTTCCCTCTCCTTTAGCTGTGTGACTTTGGGCAAGTAGCTTTACCCCTAATTTGCTTCACCTGTAAAATAGAAACAATGAGAGTGCCAAATCTTAGGGTGGTTTCGAAAAGTCACGCAGGTATTTGGTATGAAGTACAGAGCTAAGTGTTGTAATATAAAAACATAAAAAATAAATGCCTTGAAATAACCAACATTAACTGAAGGTAACTTAAATGAGTTATATAGCATAAATTATATGTGTGATTCCTTCTCATAAAAATAAAAAAAATTAGTAATATTCAAATTCTACTTTCATTTTTTGGGGAGAACTTACTTCTGTATCTCCCATTGCTAAAGATACTGAAATTTTTGTTAATTACTACTATTCTGGCAGCACACTTACTGTTTCACCCACAGGTTAATAAGATGAAACTGCAGCATGCTGTTTAGAAACTAAAAGAACATTATTTCTTGCTAAATATACTAAAGAGTTGCAACAGACATAAATTCAGTGTTGGTTTATATATTCCTTTGTACACAATGCACCCACTCTTACGAATTTTTTTCATTGCTCCTTAGTAACAGCTCAACTTCCAGGAGCAGGTGGCTACTCAGGAGGAAAGATTATCTTCATTGATACAGAAAATACTTTGTAACCTTTTTACTTAATAAGTTGTTACATAGTGTGATATAGTGATGTTACTACAAAAGCGTTTGCTTGAAATACAGTTTTGTGATTATTCCATAAAAGAAGCAATTGTGAGAAAAGCCAAGTGGGGAACAATTACTGGTAAGATTCTCTAATCACTTTTTTATTTAATATTTTACTTCCCATGGATTTGGTGTAAAACTGACAAAACAAATACAGAAGAAAAAAATGATACTTTCTTATTTTTGTTTATTTGTTTGTTTGTTTGTTTGAGACAGGGTCTTACTAACCTGACTTGATGTCACTATGTAGCCACACCTGGCCTCAACACACACAGTCTTCCTGCCTCAGCCTCTCAAGTGCTGGGATTCCAGGCATGCACTATCATACCTGGTTATTACTCTTGTGTGTGTGTGTGTGTATGTGTGGTGCTTATTGTAATCCCAAATATTGAGTACAGTTGTCTAAGTATTGTAATCCCTTTTCCAGTTTTCTTCACAATCTGAAAGGTTATATTTGTACTCCTATTGAGACATTTTTGGAATCCCAGCAAGTTAATTTTAATCTACCACCCCCAATGCAACCCATAGTGAGAGTAAAGACACCAAAACATATTCCAAGTTAAGGGCAGCCAAGGGTCCCTAAGTCCAATCCCTGTGAGGACGTGTGGACAAAGGCCCTGATCCTAGGGCTCTCCCAGAATTTATTATCTTGTGAAGAAGGGAGTGGCTCAGGGATGAGTGACAGTGAGGATGGTGATGGGGGGTGGATTATGTAACTTGAGCTGGCTGGCCTGGTGGGGAGAAAAGCATCTTTTTTTTTTTTTTTTAATTAATTTGAAAGAGAGTAAAACAAAAGGGGGCAGTACAGAGCAGATCAGAACAGGACAACATAGGCAACACAGTACTTTATATTAAGACAACTGGACATCAACAGTAGCTAACACCATATCTCTTACTCTGCTATAGTTGAGCATAGTTTCAAATACAATAATATCAAACATAACACAATAGTATAAAGCCATGCATAGAGTGAAAGAATTACAGGGCTTTCTGAACCAAATAACAGAAAATGATCAATGGGTACTAT
>PVJX010042279.1:0-14223 GCA_004027295.1 Dolichotis patagonum
ACTCTTCTATTCTGTATGTCAGTAAAGCCAGCACCACACCAACAATGCCAAGGTCTCTTGTCAGCAGAAGCAGCAGTCAGGCCCCCCTGGATCACGGCTGCAGTAGCTTCGGAGTTCCTGGATGGCTGAGCCAGTGAAATGAAGCCCAGGGAACCTATTCCCTAAGAGGTTCTTCTTGAGCATGGGTCCCAAGAACCCATTTCTCAAGTGAAAAGTTGACACTTTGCACTGTTGAGCTTGCAATGGGTAGGTGAGATCTTGATGATTCATAAGATGCCTTCAAGGCACCTTTCTTTTTACCCCTGTACAAAGCACTTGATTTCTTATTAATGGTGTTAGTCTCTTTAGTAGCCATCTCTTTGGCCTCCACTTTATACATGGCTCCTTTCTGTTCTGTCTTTTGCTCTCAACTTTTCTAAAAGCAGCCAGCAACATCCATGCCACAGTTTGGACTGTCTTGAAATTTCCTCTGCCAAACTAGGTAGTTAGTTCACCACTCACTTATTTATTTATTTATTTATTTGGTCTTTTTGAAACAGGGTCTTGCCACGCAGTTTAGGCTGGCCTTGAGCTCACTTTGTAGCCCAGCCTGGCCTTGAACTCACAGCAATCCTGCTGTCTCAGCCTCCTGAGTGCTAGGATTACAGGCATGTGCAACCCCATTTTTTTTTTTTTTTGAATAGGTGGGTTTGTTTTGTTTTGTTTGAGATAGGGTGCCACTCTAATTTAGGCTGGCCTTGAACTCACTATGTAGCCCGGAATGGCCTTGACTTCTCAATAGTCCTCCTGCCTCAGCTTCCCAAGTGCTGGGATTACAGGCATGCACCACCACAGCAGCTTAAGTAACAATTTAAATAAAAACCTAAAGACAGCATCTTTTATCTTTAGAATTTTATGTCCCATAATTCTTCACTGAAAAACATCAAATCATGGTCTATAAAGTTCCATAATATAGTTGATGAGTGAGATGCTGACATTTTAAAGTTCAGTAAACTGACTCAAGAGAATAGACAATTGAACACATACCAAAATTGCCATTTTCTCCTTTGCATTCAGCAATAGGAAATATTGCTTCATTTGGAACTGTTATTTCCAATTATTTCCGTGTAATGTATCAACTTCTAGCACAGAAGTACAGCTACCATTCAAGCTGGGAAGCAGGACTACATTTGGGTTTCAGCTGCAATGATATGTGCATCTGTGTGTGTGTAGGTGTGTGTGTATATGATTCTTTTTGTTTTTTGGCCATAGAAGAGAATGAATCCAGAGCCTGATGCATGCTAGGCCCCCTACCACTGAACTACACCCCCAGCTTCAGGTCTAGCTAAAAAGTCTAGGTCAACCTTGAATCTTCAATCCTCCTACCCCAGCCTTCTGAGTAGCTGGGATTGCAGTGTGTAGCACCACACCCAGACACCTAGCTAGATGTCAATCAGAATATATGTATCTAAAATACCTGTATAACAAGTTCACAGACAGGGCTTCTGCCAAAAAACACAAATACTACATTGTCTTGGATACCAACATTCCTCAAGAAAACCAGCACCAATGCTCACCACCAATGCTCACACCAGGGTTGCTCCACTGACCTCCAACAAGCTTTTTCCTTTTTTTTTTTCTTTTTTTTTTTTTTTTTGAGACTACATACTCATTATGTAGTTGAGGCTGGCTTTGAACTCACTATGTAGTCCAGACTGGCCTTGAACTCATGGCAATCCCCCTGCCTCAGTCTCCAGAGTGCTGGGATTGCAGGCATGCGCCATCACGCCCAACTTTCCAACCAGTTTGCTTGTTTTGGTACCAGGAATCAAAGTCAGGGTCTTACACTTGCCAGGCAGGCACTGCACTGCTGGGCTGCATTGCCAGCCCCAACAAGCTTATTTAAAAGGATATTAATTGAACATTTTTAAAATGCATTAAAATCAGTTTCTAAAAAGTTTAAAGAAATAACCACAAAACACAGCAAAATGTGTAAGCTGAGTTTGCCAAGTTTTCATGAAAAACATACAGACATGCCCAAGCCAACAGAATGATTTAGGCTCAAAAGAAACAGCCTCCACTGCCCTGAGGAGAACAAGTATTACAGAAGAGGAAATAATGTGCTTCACTTATGATGTGTTCTATTAGTTTCCATAAGACAAACTGCTAATAAGTGACTTGTATCTTGAAATCCTTGCTTTATAATCAGTAACATAGAAAACCGAAAATTATCTCCTTCAAATTACAAAGCTACTTCTCCTAGATCACTTTGAAAAGAAAACAATGGCTGATAAAATATAAATTCTGTACTAAAAAATAATTACATGGTATAATTGTAAGAGAGGGTGCTCAGTCATGAAACAGCGAGACACCGTTCCTTGTGTTACTTCCACACAGTCGTGCTTGCAGAAATTCAGCTAAGCTCCTTGCTGACCTGCATCTCCAACTTTTGTAAGTTTCTCAGTTTTACTTCAGTACTTTTCCCATACCACATTAACCAACTAGTATTTTCTATATATCTTTGCCTGATATTGACAGTCCTCTCTGGTTCAGGAAATAATACCACATAATGACTGAAATGATCATTGTCTACCTGAAAGCAATTCTCAGGCCGAAGCCCTTAGTTGGGGCTCCCAAAGCATCCTGCATATATCTCCCCAGTGCAATAACCATACACTGGGCAAAGTGCAGCTCCTGTCACGCCGTGCTTACAAACCCCCAAACTTCCAACGTGCAGTCTTGCTCTCAGGAAACTGAGAAGTCCTGCACAGTCTACACGGCTTCTCCACCAAGGTGCCCGCTTACGTTTCCAGTTGCATTTTCCACCACCACAGGCTGGCCCTCAACACATGCGTGCCTCTGCACACAGCCACACTCATTTTCTTTCAATTCTATGAATATTCAGGATCACTTCCCACCTCGTCACACTTCCCTGTAATCATCTCTTATCCGCACCCAAATTTCCCCAGTTGACGCCTACTTACCTGTCAGGAATCAGCCACCCAGGCCTGCTTCCTTCCCTTGCCTCCCGCTCTGGTTTCTCGGGCAACATAGCTGTTCCTACAGCACACACCCAGACCAGGAGTCTGCCCGAGCTGTGCCTGCCCTTTCACCACACCGCACACGCCATGAGGACAGTGACAATCATGCTCAACAATAAGAAACAATGAATGTCTCCCATCAGAAGGGGTCGGCTGGCCATGGGGCACCATCTGTAATCCCAGCACTCTGAGAGGCGGAGGCGAGAGATCGCGTGTTCGAGCCCAGCCTGCCCCACTCAGGGAGGCCCTGTCTCAACAAAGAAGGGCTGGAGACACAGCTCACTGTGAAGGCCTGGGCCCAGCCTCCAGGACCACGAAGGAAATAAATGAAAACACAACAGATTACAAAACCAACATTGCTACCTACTTTCTGTATTTTTTCATGTCTTCTTCATTTTATGAATATTTCCATATATTTTTTAAATCCCAGGCAATTCTTATCCCCCCAGAAATATTTAATGCTGAAGAAACACTAACAAACTAATATACTGTTCTAAAACACAGAAACAAAGCCGTTTCAACTTGAATGTTTTTCCCTCCCTGAGCGCATTCATGGCTTTAGAACAATGTGAGAAACAGCTTGTAAATGTAAAGCTGAGCCTTTTATGGGGTTATTTTAAAGTCCAGGAAACTATAAAAGGGCTATAGCACCTACGAAGCAGTAGAAACATGACTAAAATAAGAACACGACTAAAACAAATGCCAGAGAAGAGTTTCAAAACACATGGCTGAGAACACACGGCAGTGAGGTGAGAGCCTTGAACTGCTTCAGAGGAAGGCGGCACTTAGCAGAAAACACCTCTGTCAGAAAAATCTTTTAATGGCTTGTATTTCCCATCTCACCAACATTTACTGTGAGCACAAAGTTCCAGCATTTGATGAAGAGTTACTAAATACATACTCAGACTTGTATTTTAAAGGAAAAACAGATACTCATCTATTAACGATGGCAAGCATTTACTTCTCTCCCAGAAGGCAGTACTCCTTCCTCCAAGTCTTGTCTCACACCAGCATGCTGTGAGACCTCCTCCAGTGTGGGAGGGAAACAGTGGACAGTAAGTACCGAGTCAGGGTCCCCAGTCTTTTCTCAACAATTCTTAAAGGCCTGTCCTGGGTATAAATTACTAGTTAAGTAACTCCTGCAGGCTACAGAAAATGCTGAGGGTCGGAACCAAACCAGCAACACCTGGTGGGTGTTGAATTATTAACGTGCTTCCCCTATGGTGTACCCCACCTGCACTGGCAGGAGGGAGAGACCCCAGCCCACACGCTCTGTGGCAGGGCAGGTCAGGCCCTGAAAACCCAGCACTCAGTAAAACGACAGTGACTACAATGCTCTTAAAAGTGTTCACGGGAGAAAATGCCCCAGTGAGAGACATTTCTGTCAACAGAGATGTTAATTTAGTATCACCAAACGCTTTTAGGTATTCCTAAAAGCAAATGGAAGACTCAGGACAACAATCAGTATATAGGAAGAACAGTCCATACACACACATGCTCAGAACACAGGTTCCTAGGACCCAGCAAGCCACCTACCCACAGCTCCTCAAGCCAGCTCTCCTGACTCGATGCCTTTCCCAACACTGTTCGCTCCCTGGCCCTCTGGCCTTGTTCAAGAGTGCCCTAAAATCACCTCTGTCCTCCTGCGGCTAAAGCACTTCATCGTTGTCCCTTCTCTCCTTTCAAAGGTCCCCTGCGACTTCTCCTCCTCAATCCTCAAGGTCCTGCACTAGGCAGCATTTCCTACACTGTCCCGTATACTTCAGGCCCAATAGTTATGGAAGCTGTCACCACTGGAGAGAGTCCAGTCTGCTCCTGTGGTAAAGCGCTCACAGGCCACAGAGTCAAAATGGTTCGGTGACAAACACACTGAGCACCTCTCAGTGCGGCAAGCCTAAAGGGGAACTAAAAATTCCTGACACCAGTGAGCTTGCCATTCAGAAGAAGCTATCCTTGGAAATCACAATTCCCACACTGATCCCCACAGTGACATGAAAAGTTGTAAACAAGGTCCTGTGGTCACACAGAAGGGGGTGCCCAAGTCAGCCTGACAGTGGACCTCACTTTATGGAATAATTAGAAAAACAGAGAAGGGAAGAAAGAAGGTAATCAGCCAAAGGAAAAGCACAAAAGAACAGCAAGGGGGCAGCTGGGGTGCAGCTCAGAAGCCTGACCAAGCACACGAGAGACCTAGTTTGACCCCCAGTATGGGAAGAGGGGGTGATGAAAGGGAAGCAAAAGAGCACCGAGCTCACAGCAGTACAGCCAGAGCTTGAGGGACAGGGAAGGAAGCTGGTTTGCCTCTTGTGAATAAAGAAATGCACACACATACACACTCTATTTGAGGCAGTACCACGCTTGTTTTGTATGTTTGGTTAAGGGTCCATAGAGGCAGCTGGAAATAACACTGAATTAAGAATCAGGAGACCTAAGTTCTAACACTAACTGAGTCACTAACTACACAACTGCTCTTGGGAAAAACACTCCATGCTCATTAGGAAAATAAGATACTTGCACTAGATTCACTACTTCTCTTCCTCTCAAGTGTCTATTTTCCACACTGGCATGGAAGACGAACAGGCTATTATGGACGGGGGTGGACAAGGAAGACTTTGTAGAATGGTACTTTGGAAAGGAAGAATGAGATGCCAAAGCCACCAGATCAAACTTTACAGGGTACACAGAATACATACACAATCTCAAAACAATCTTACATATTATTCACCTATTATTAAGGGAAGAAGTTACTTTACATTGTGGCATTCTTGCTAAAAACAAAACAAAAAACCCTAACCCTGATTCTAATTGTAAGGAAATAAGGCAAGTTAAGATTATGGAACATTATATAACTATCCTAGACTGCAAAAATGTCAGTATCATGAAAGAAAAAAAGTAGAGGTCCTATTCTAATTAAAAGGATATCAAAGCAACGTGACAATTTAATATGAACTAGGTAGGTATCAGATAATATATCTGTAACCGATGTTAAATTTCTTGACTGTCATAGTAGTACTGGCCTTAAATTCAAAGAACATCCTTAAACTTAAGAGAGACACGCTAAAGTGTTTAGGAGTAGTGTCATAGTGTTTGCAACTTAATTTCTAATGACCAATAGTTCAGGGGAAAAAAAGGTACCTATATTTGCCCATACATACAGACAAATATGTATAGGAAAGGAGAAAGGTGGCAAAATACTAACAACTGGTCACCCTATGTAAAAGGTATGCAAGAATTCATTGTGTCAATACTTAAAACTTTCCTATGATGAAGTCGGGCATGGTGGTGCACACCTGTAATCCCAGCACTCAGGAGGCTGAGGCAGGAGGGTCGTTGCAAGTTCGAGCCCAAAGCCAGCTTGGACACATCATGAGATCCTGTCTCAAAAAACCAAAAAAAAATTTTTTTTTCCTATGATGGATGTTTTTCAAAATGTATAAAGTAGTAAGGGAGAAAATAAGAATTAGCCAGAAAAAAGCAAGAGACTTCCTGATAGACACAATAACAATTACAGAAGTAGTGATTTAAAGATCAAGGAGAATTAAGAAATATGAGCTTTTAATTGTAGAGCATAAGGATAAGTGGTGTAAATTAAGAGGTGTCAGAGATTTCAAGAAAAACGAGAATTTTAATAAGGCTAAGCAGACTTTCAGAGGCAGCTCTAAGTGCCCTTTAGGACAGGAACACAAGTAGAGGTGTCTTAACTACATGCATACATACAGATGCTTAGGAATACACAGCACACAAAGACACGTAAAGGTAGAGGTGACTCAAGTGTCCACTGGAAAATGAAAGGACACAATGAACGTGGCACACACACAAAGGAGTATTACTCAGGCTTAAAAAGGAAAGAAACTCTGGCGCATATTACATGGAAGAACTCTGAGGATACTGTCCAAAGGAAAATAAACCAATCACAAAAACACAAGTGCTGTATGAGTCTACTCACAAGGGTCTCGATTAAAACAGTAGCTGTCAGGGGCTGTGGGAATAGGAGAGTGCAGAGGTGGTGTTTAAAGAGTACAGAGATTCAGTTTTGCAAATATGAGTTCTAGAATGGATGCACGACAATGCAAAAAACACTCTATACTACTGAACTGTATACTTAAAATGACTAAAATGACAAATCTGTAATATGTACTTTATCACAATTGTTAAATTAAAACTTTAGAAAATATTTAGGTGAACTTCTCTGTGTTTTAAATTTCTGGTACATTGCTGAGACTAGATCTCTGGAAATGGACCAAAAAAAGAACATATAAAAAGTGTCAGATTCTTAAACATGTACACAGAAACACTTGCTAGAATGTTTACACCAATTAATACTACCATCTTCTGGGGCGTGGCGACACACATCTACCATTCCAGCACTGGGGAAGCTAAGGCAGGAGGACTGCCTGAGTTTGAGGCCAGCCTGGGCTCCAGAGTGAGTTCAAGGCCAGTTTGAATTGCTTAGCGAGACCTTGTTTCAAAAAACAAAAAACAAAAAACAAAAAAAAAAGATCTGCCAACACCATTGTTTTTATAAAAGAGCACTTGTCTCATACCACACCCTCAGTCACAGTCACTTCAGTCAACAACATCTACTGAGCACCTATGTGCCACCCCTGATGGTAGTCCCAGAAAGACAGCAGGAAACAGGACAAAAGGTGCCGTGCTGCCCTCACAGAGCCCCACTTTCTGGTGGGAGCAGACTCCCTGAGGGGATGGAAAGTAAAAGGCAGAAGAGAGGGCACAGCAGAGCTAAAGAGGAGGAATCAGGAAGGGAAGGAGCAACAGGCTGCAGGGGAGGGGCTGCAGGGTCAGGTGGGGACACCACGGACAGGCTCATCATGGTGGTACATGTCCAGAGACCTCGAGGGAGGAAGGGAGGCTCAGGAAGGCTCCCAGGGAGAGGGAAAAGCAGCTCCCAGGCCAGGCAGGAACAGCCCGGAGCCCCTGCGGGCTCAGGAGTGGCCAGTGGGCCAGTGGCCGGAGCAGGTGTAGCAAGTGGGAAGAGACGCAGACGCAGCATGAGGGGGGTCCCCACTTCACAGCTGGCCCTCTGTTCCATTCCAGCTGCTCTGACAAATAAAAAGACAGTTTCACATTCCTTTAAAAGCAGCACACTAAGTCCCCAGTTCACAACCACGCGAGTTGTGAGCTTTCACAGATGTACCGCGTAAGTCTCCCTTTGCTGAATTATGAATGAATCCAACTCACGAGCATTTTCCCAGAAGGGAACTTTTTCATGAGTTGGGATCATGCTGTACTCACCTGGTAAAATCAAAGCTATGTTTAAGGATGATCAACCAGGCAGAAGCAAGCCTGACATAAAGCAGGAACCCACTTTGGAAATTGTACAAAAGTCAAGATAGATAAAGCCAGGTGGGGTACATCCCTGTAACCCCAGCACTTGGGAGGCTGAGGCAGGAAGACTGCCATGAGTTTGGGGCCAGCCTGGGCTGCACAGTGAGCTCAAGGCCAGCCTGGGCTACACAAGAGAGACTCTGTCTCAAATACAAAAAACAGCCATTTGCTGCTGCTGAGCACGAGCATAAGCAGATCTTGGTAAAGCTGGGTTGCTAGACTCTCCCACGCAGGCTACTCGGCCTCCAGCACTGGCCTGTCCCACACGGTCCTCCATGGCACCCATGGGCCCCTCAGAGGAGTCATCGATGCCGCAGCCACCAGGAAGAAGTCAGAGAAGCTGCTGTCAGTGCCATGCCCAAGAATAACGGTAAAGGAGGTAAAAACAGGCGCAGAGGTAAGAATGCGAATGAACCTAAGAACTGATGTTTAAAGAGGTCATCAGTTGGATGACACTGGAGATGGTGATGAAGACAATGACAATATCTAACCTTAACCCAACACTTTACATCCTAGTTTTTTGGGCAAGAATACGTTCAGATAAGCTGGGGATTAGATGATTAAAAGCAATGTGTTCCCATGGTGCGAAGAGGTTACGTCACATCAGAAGGAAACAGAAGCAAGGTTTGGACAGATCCTCAGACATCACGTTGGTTGGTCTCCAAGCCTACCTGGATAACAAAGCTAATGCAATGCTAAAGCACAGGGCAATGAAGGAGGAGTCTAAAAGCCTGTGGGGAGCTTCCTGAGTGCACTAAGATCAGGGAAACCGACACATCCAGTCCTGGAGACGATGGTGATGAAATTCAATTTGATGACACTGGAGATGATGAAGACAATGACAACATCTAAATCGAACTCAACATTTCACATTCTAGTTTTTTGGATGACTGTCCTATAGTTTGGATTTCGTTTTTTATTTGCTTTTGTTTTTTGGTCTTTTTGAGACAGTTTCACTATGTAGCCCAGGCTGGCCTTGAACTCACAGCAATCCTCCTTCCTCAGCCTCCTGAGTGCTGGGATTACAGGCTTGCGCCACCATGCCCGCCTTCAGTTTGGATTTTGGCCATAACCTCCAAGAAGTTTTCATTAGCATGACTGTAATTTATTAAGGCAGATTTGGTTCTAAGGTATTTGTTTCTGTAAAATCCCGTTAATGATGAATTATCTTAAGTGAAATGTTAAGCCCATTTTGTTCTATTGATGTAATGGAGCTTACAGCTAAAAGACCACATGTATTTCAGAAAATAATGCATTACTGCCTTTGCTTTGACCACTTCGAGTAAGTAAATGGATGTTCTGAATTTAAAAAACAGTAATTTATTCACTCATTTAAATGAACTCATGGGACACATAAAACATAGGCAAAAATAAAAGGGCTAAGGGCTGGGATAGTAGTAGTGGGAATAGAGAGAAAACAAAAGGCATTTTCAACAAGTCAGTAAAACACAAGGGAGAAGAGTACACATTCGTATGCGTAACAAGTTACTTGAGAGCAGAAAGCTCATCTCCTTCAAATGCACATCCCTTCAGTACTGCATCATAATGCTCTAAAGCCCACAGATTAAAGACGAGGCCAAAATACCTTTCTCAGAGTGGAAAAAGACCCTGACAGGGGAGACAAGGACAAAATCCCAAGGAATGTTCATTAGGAACATAAGAAAAGCTGGATGTGGGGGCACACACCTGCAATCCTGGCATTCAGGGGGCTGAGGCAAGAGGATCCCCACATTTGAGGTGCCCTAGGCTACAGAAGCAAGTTCAGCCTGTACTACACAGCAAGACACTGTCTCCAAAAAAAAAAAAAAAAAAAGAATAAAAGAGAAATCAGGAGTCTAAACAGAAAAAGGAAAGAATCAGAGAAAGCGGAGAAGCGAGGCTATCCCCTGCTGTAAGGGCTGAGGCAGAGAAAAGAGCTCCCACCTGGCGCCAAAGGCAGTAAAGGAGCCAGGATGGCAGCTGGGAGTGGGTGTCTGCTCTGTGATGGCTTCAGACCAGGCTGCAGCCCAAGGGAGATGACACCAGGGCAAGGAAAAGGAAGTCACTAAGCATTTTCAAAGAAATCATGGAAAAGAAAGAAAGAAAGAAAAAAGGAAGGAAGGAGAAAGGGAGAAAGAAAGAAAGAAAGAGAAAGAGACAAAGAAAGAAAAAGAAAGCAAGCAAGCAAGCTCATGCAGTAAAAAAGTTAAGGAAAATAGGTGGTGACGCTGAGACACGAACTCTGCCAGGAATGCCTGCATACGCCTCTAGTCTCAAGGCAAGGTTACCAACCTTACAAAACATCCACAATACTCACACTGGCTGGGGCTGCACACTACCAGGGAGACTGGAGTCAGGAGAGCCCTGCCAGGTAGGAAAAGGCAGCACTCTTCACACGGCTCCGGGGCTGGTGTGGTAATGGCCTTAAGAGGTCACAAAGAAAGCAGGAACTGCTGATCTGCTGGACATTTAGCTAATGAGAGATAAGCCAGCTTAAATCAATTAAGGCTCTTTTTCCTGCTTGTTTCTCGAATCTGCGATTCCTCTTAGACTGGGGCCTCTCCTAGAGCCCCGTGGAGTACGGGGCCATCCATTCATGTTGCAGAGAGAAGCACTGAGATGTGGCCTAGGGGTCCATGGCAACTGACAAGCTCTCCCCAAGGTATCCGTGCATTAAATAACTGGAAACTCAGCACTAATACATCCATTTGTCTGCACAATATGCACTGGACTACTTAAGAGCAAGTTGTTTATATGCAAAGCAAACATCAGTTTCTCTTTCTAAAAATGCTTGATTTTCTTGGTAAATTAGCCAATAAAAGAGTAGAGGAAGATTTATTGCCATGTCTTTTTCTTTTTTTCCACACTGAGGACTAAACCTAGGACCTTCATACTGAGCTATACCTTCTGCCTTTTATTTTTTTATTTGAGACAGGGTCACACTAGCTGTTCAGCTGGGACTTAAATTTGCAATACTCCTGCTCAGCATCCCAGAGTGCTGGAATTATGCAGCATGTGTCACCACACTCAACCTTATTTCATGTAGTTTTAAAGTAAATTTCAGTGAACCCAGGTGACAGCTAACTTACCCCATAATGAGGGTAGTACCCTGAGAACCACATAGGTAGGGGCTTCTGTTATTCTGAGAACATCCCAGTGTGTACTTACACAAAGCCAGATGATGCAGTGAAACCCACTCTGTCCCCCCCGTCCCTCTCCCCCAGTCCCTACCAGTCCCCCCAGAGCACCCTGCCTTCACATTCACTCCATCATTCTCGTCATTTCTAAAGCAGCTCTGGAAATCGAACATGAGTGTCTTTATGAAGTGATCAAAAATACAGTTAATTCCACTGCCAAGTGCTGCCCAGTGGAAAGGTGAGCTCCTACAAATACAAGTGTGTCCTTATTCATCTCATTCACAGGGTCTGGCACCTTCCCCACAGTCAAAATGACCACAAAACCTAAGTGTTTTGGGGCTGGGGATTTAGGTTAGTGGTTCACGCGCTTGCTTGGTAAGTGCAAGGTCATGAGTTTGATCCCTGCTACCAAAATAAATAAATGAATAAATAAAGGTTTTGAACTGATTCAGGACATCCAGGGAGCCACAGCAGTGCAACTGAAGACACTCTCGAAAGAAGACTTCCACAACTGCTTTGGAAAGGGGCAAGAATGATGAGATTGTGCTCAAAGCAAGAGGGAGTTTTTTGTTGTTGTTGTTTTGTTTTTCTTTTTTGAAACCAGGTCTTACTACGTAGTTTAGACTGGCCTTGAGCTCACTATGTAGCGCCAGCTGGGCTCAAATGCACAGTAATCCTCCTACCTCAGCCTCCCAAGTACAGGGACCACAGGCGTGTGCCACCACACCCAGCAAGAGGGAACACTTTAAGGGAGATTAATGGCAATGTGTCTTTCACTGTAACACATTTTTAAAAATTCAAACATAAACCACATTTTTCATATACATCTCATAATAGTACAACCACATCGGAAAAGTTTAGCATTTCTCAGAAAGTTAATCATACTGTAACCAGGTGATGCCACAATTCTACTCCTCTTACACCAAGAGGACTGAAAACATCTCTTCACACAAAAAAACTGTGCACGATGTACACAACAGCATTATTCATAAGAAAAAAGTCAAAACCGCCTATGTGCTCGTCAACTGATGGGTG
Source organism: Dolichotis patagonum (assembly GCA_004027295.1). Taxonomy (NCBI): domain Eukaryota; kingdom Metazoa; phylum Chordata; class Mammalia; order Rodentia; family Caviidae; genus Dolichotis; species Dolichotis patagonum. Next base: position 12,518 of record PVJX010042279.1, read on the forward strand.
AATCAACACAATGGAATATTTGGTCATAAAAAGGAAAGAGCTACTGATTCGTGCAACAACATGGATGAACCTTGAAAATGTTACACCAAGAGAAAGAAGTCAGGGGACCAGAGATGTAGCTCAGTGGCACAAGCGCCTGCCCAGCAAGTGGAAGATCCTGAGTTCGATTCCTGCCACAAAAGAAATCTTGCTAAGAGAGAGAAGTCAGCCACACATGGCCACATGTCAGTCATCCTCAGGAAAGGCTAATTCACAGAGACAGGAAGTGGCTTAGCAGGTGCCAGGCACTATGGGAAGCAGGTAGTGACTGCTTCCAGCTACAGTTTCTTTTTGGGATGATGAAACACCCTGGAAGCAGACAGCAACCATACTTTAAAGAGAGCTATAGACTGTTCTTAGCAGGTGTGAATGTTTTCCGGGTGTATCTACTGTACAAAGCTAACAAGCAGATTTTTGTGAAGACCAGCTATGATCACCCCATCCAAGCCCATCAACTCTCTTCATTCTTTCCATGTCCTCCTCCAGCCGGTACACAGCTGTATTTTCACATGTGCATCACTCTTGCAAATAACCTGTATAAATGTTCCAATTGCTATATGGCCTTCAAAAATTAGAATTAGGCTGGGTGTGGTGGCATGGCCAGTTCTCAGGAGGCTGAGACAGAAGGATCACTGCAAGTTCCAGGCCAACCTAGGCCACAAAGTGAGTTTAAGGCCAGCCTGAACTTCATAGGGAAACCCTGTCTCAAAAAAGAAATCAGAACTAAATGGTTACAATAAGGTGACATCTATAATTTTATTACTTTTCCCCCTGCATATCCTGTTGAGGTGTTATTTCACCATCTACAGATAACATTATAATACATATATAATATAAAAAACCTGCCAGGTGTAATGGTGTATACCTGTAATTCTACAACTGAGGAAGCTGAGGCAGGAGGATTGCTGTGAATTTGAGGCCAGCCTGGGCTACATAGTGAATTCAAGGACAGCTTAGACCAATATAGGGAGACCCTGTCTCAAAACACACAAGCAAAACAAAACCAACAAAATACATATGTAATATAAAAATCCAATGTAGTTTTTTTCTTCTCTTGAATCACTGAATACAAGATTTCCAGGGGAAAAAAGTACTCAACTAACATGTAGGAGAGGGCCAGGGGTTTAGCTCAGCGGCTTCAACTTAGTACAGTTTTAATCTAACGAAAGTAGAACATGTAGCTGCGGCCACCCCAGGGCGGGGAAACCAGAAGCAAGAGCGTCTCCTGAGATCCGCGCCATGCTGGAACTTAGGGCGCCAAGCAAACCAGTAAGCAGTCTGCCGCCCTGGAAAGTGACTGTGGTGTTGGGAGCCGCGGCCACCCCAGGGCGGGGAAACCAGAAGCAAGAGCGTCTCCTGAGATCCGCGCCATGTTGGAACTTAGGGTGCCGAGCCAACCAGTAACCAGCCTGCTGCCTACCGGGTCGCAGGCTTAGAATCAAACATACTACACACACCCCCTCCCCCATAACAATTGGGATCCAGGGATCTGGGTATCTCTTAGGAGGTGACCATATTTGGTACAGCAAGTCAGGGGAGTTTCCTTCTACTATCTCTGAAGGCAGATATTTTTATCGCCATTTTGCTTTGTCCTGATTAATGGTGTTGCTCTATTCAATACTGTGTTGATGTGTTCTATAATGTTGTGTATTTCTTTGATTTTGCTC
>PVJX010042280.1:0-14236 GCA_004027295.1 Dolichotis patagonum
ATTTTGTTGGAATTTTTTGGGTCTTCTATGTAGAAGATTATGTTATAGGCAAAAAATGATACTTTGACGCTTTCCTTTTCTATACATATCCCTTTTCTTTCTCCCCTTTGCTTGACATGCAAATCAATGGAATGGAAAACCCCAGACATATTCTACCATCTGATATTTGACAAAAGTTTCAAAGATATGTACTGGAGAAAAGAAAGTACCTTTAATATATGGTGCTGGCAATACTGATTATCCACATGCAGAAGATTGACTCCAGATTCATATCTCTCACCAGGTACTAAACTAAAATCAAAGTGGATCAAAGACCTAGTCATTAAAAGGGAAATCTTATTCTAGAAGGCCAAACTCTTGAAGGCATAGGCAAGAGCTTTCAAAAGAATGCCAATTGCATAAGAAAGTACATCAAGAACCAACAAGTGGAGTAATATCAAATTAAAAAGCTTCTTCATAGCAAAGGAAACAACAAAATGAAGAGGCAAATACAGAATGGGAAAATTTTATCAGATATTTTTTGTACAGAAGACTAATATCTAGAATAAAGAACCCAACAATATTAGATCTTTGATAATAAAAAGACTCAATCAAAAATTTCAACTAAAACAAACACTTTTCAGAAGAAGTACAAATAGTCAATAAATATTTGAAAAACTGTCCAACATCTTGGTTTATTAGAGAAATGCAAACTAAAAGGAGATGGAAATACCACCTGTATTAGTATTTACTAGAGTCAGATGCAGAAGAATACCAAATGTCTGTATGCTGGAGACCTGAATGATCCAGTTGAATGCCTAGAGCCCATGGCAATGTCACTTGCAAATCAATATTGGGAGGCTGAAGGATCTGAGATGGGAGACTAGGATTTTCAACAGAACCTCCCAAAGGCCAGTACTGGAAGCAGAATTATCCGCATCAAAAGGCCAGAGCATCTGTGCTAGAATGCTGGGGAGTCTGCACTCGAAGTCCGGAGAGGATGTCCAAGATAAAGATGAGGGTTGAAGCTGCCCTGAAGAAAGAAAACAGTCAAAACTCCTTTCAAGAAAAACCACAGAAACATCTCTAAGATTCCATGACCAGAACCATGTAGACTCAATTCAGCTGGGCATTCCCACTCAAGTTGACAATCAATTGACTACCAACCACACCATCTCATCCCAGTAAGAATGGCTATCAAGAAATCAAACAACAAATGCTCAAGACTGTGAGAAAAAAGGAACCTTTCCACATTGTTGGTGGGAATGTGAACTGGTACAACTGGTATGAAAATCAGATAGGAGATTTCTGAATAAACTAAAAATAGAAATTCTATATGACCTAGTCATATCCCTTCTGGGTATCTTCTTAAAGGAGTTAGACATCATATTACAGTGACATATACATACGTATGTTTTTAGCAGCAGAACTCATAACAGCTAAATCTTGGAAGCAGCCTATATGTTCATCAAGAGATGACTGGATAAAGAAAATGTGGTATTTATACACACAGGGCTATTACTCTACTATGAAGAAGAATGAGCTTGAGTCATTTGTAGGAAAATGGATGCTCCATGAGACTCTAATATTGAGTGAAATAAATCAGACTTGCAAGTTTAAATAACAAGTAGTTATCCTTTTTAAAAAAATTTTAAGGTTTTAGCCGCGGCCACCCCAGGGGGGGAAACCAGAAGCAAGAGCGTCTCCTGAGATCGGCGCCATGCTGGAACTTAGGGCACTGAGCCAACCAGCAACCAGTCTGCTGCCAACCAGGGCGCGGGCTTAGAACGAAACATACCACACCCCCCCCCATTAACAATTGGGATCCAGGGATCTGGGTATCTCTTAGGAGGTGACCATATTTGGTACAGCAAGTCACGGGAGTTTCCTTCTACTATCTCTGAAGGCAGATATTTTTATCGCCATTTTGCTTTGTCCTGATTAACGGTGTCGCTCTATTGAATACTCTGTGTTGATGTGTTCTATAATGTTGTGTATTTCTTTGATTTTGCTGTACCTAGTAGAAGAACAACTATTGTGAAGACAACGAGATATACAATGTTGCCTGTTACTGTTGTCCTGGTGACCTGCTGTGATGTTCTGTGCCAATTTTACTATACTGTCTCAATTGGCTTTATTCCATTCTTTTTTTTCTGTTTGCAGCCTCAATGTGTGTTCACTTTGTATGCCTTAGTTTTGTAACATGAACAGCTATTTCTGGGAGGACAGTATGTGGTTTGTCAACTAGTGATTTATGGTTTTTTTTGAGGTTTTGTATTGTTTCTACCCTTTTTTCTGTATTGCTTTTTTTTTCTCTTTAAGTAAAATTTTAAAAAAAGGGTTTTTTTTGTTTTTTTGTTTTTGTTTTTTACTATTTTCTTTTTTGGTACTGGGAACCAAACTCAGGGCCTCGTACTTTCCAGGCAGGTGCTGCACTGCTGAGCTACATCCTCAGCCCTGTAGTTATCTTATATGTGTAGCTCAAAATATAAATGAAGAACAAGTTGGCTTGATCCCTATACTGTTTGTCCTCTTTCTGGTAGAAGGCTCAGTGGTAACTTTAGTAATTCATCTCGACAGACAATTTTCAAGAAAAGATGATTCTCTTCACTGACAATAGTTTTACTTTAGCTGATAATAAAATGTTAAGTGGATAACCATGGGATACTTTTTCTTTGGTTTTTGTCCCCTCCTTAGAGTAGTATTTGTGACATCGAATGCTTCTTCTTGGCAATAGGGAGGTTTACTTGAAACAAACAGAGGCCATATACTTATTTAAAGGGCTCTTGCCCCCAAATACTTGGGAATCTGATTGATTTAAGGAAGACGAAAAGCGGTCTGGAAGGGTGCAGCTCACTGATGATTTTAATGGAGAGTGCATGTGTGAAGAGGTATGAATCTGGAAAAAGAAAATGTGGTAATCATAACATTTTCCAGTTCAGGCTAATAAGATGCAGCAAGGGCTGAAGAAATATCAGTGATTAATTAGTGCATAGACAAAGCACTCAAAAGAGATACTGGTAAAATTTTTAAAACAAGGCTTCAAAACAATATAATGAAAAGCAAGACAAAGCAAACATTGTACAGGCCAGTGTTGTTCACTGTGTAGTCCTTGGAGCATCTGCAATGCAGTTATCTAGTATTATTGTTCAAAAAGCAGACTTTTCCAGTGTTGCTGATATCTTTGAATAAAGATCAGGGTGAAGGCACCAAATCTACTTAACAGGTGTTTCTGATATACACTGATGTTCAAGAGGCATTGCTGTAGCCAGAATTATGGCAATTACTTGAGAATGATCAGGGTGACAATGTAATCTGAAATAGAAGTATCCCCTGGCCTAGAAAGAATAACTTTCTGAGAAGCTGTGTGTTAATCATGGTTTCCTAAATTTGCTTCTATTGTTTTTATCATTTTTATTGTCATTGTACCAGTGAGACTCATTTCACTCAAAAGAAGCCAAAGTTAAAATGTTCACAGACAGAATGTTCACATTCAACTGATCTTTTATGATTTTGAGTGTTAATCATATATTAAGTGACTCTCTGACCTAAACAAAACGCAGGCATTAAAAATCAGTTTATGCCTATTTCTGTGATTCTTTAGCATTTTTGCCTTTCATAAAAATATTTTGTATCAATTTTAAGTTTAGAAAATAGAACAAATTATGTTTAATTCTGACAACCATGATAACATACTTGTTATGATTATATAAATGAGATTTTTGTGGTTTTCATATCAGTTGCATCTCATGTTTAAACAAAGATCTCACAATGGAGCAGAAATATGCTGATTAGAAGAATGACATTAAGTGCAAAATTGTATTGTGTTCGGTGCATTTGAATTTTACACAAAGAACAGACTCTGGGTCTGATTATCCTGTCACTGATTGCCTTGTCATTCACAGTTTTGATAAATAGTTTAATCATTTAATGAATGAAAAATTTGCTATTGAGCCAACAAAATACAAAATTGCAAACCTGAAAATCTGAAGATTAGTTGTATTCTTATCCTTTGCATTATTTAATAGTGTATGTATAATTGTTCTTTTTTTTACTGTCCTTGATCACTTCCACTTGATCTGATAAGGCCTTCAGAGGCTCTGTGTAAGATTTTCATTTTGACAGGGTGATGATAGCTCACAGCACACTGAGAATTGCTGCAATTGCAGTAGAGGAGAATAATGGCTTTATAGTGTGGAAATGTAGAGCCTTTATTTAGAAAATCAAATCAGTGGATAAATGAAGTGCATTTCTCTCTTGTTTCCAAATTATCTGTTCAATGGGGTCCATATTGATCCACAATTTTTTCAGTGTAAAGAAATCCAGAAGAGTACAGAATCTTAAAATTCAAGATTTTTAGAGTTGGAAGGAACTTAGGAGTTCTCAAACTCAAATCTCTGAAAGGGACATGAAATTAACGTATGTGAATGACAGGCAGCAAATTGTAATGAAACGGGTCTACTTTCTGTTTCCTGTGGAAATATGAACTCAGTGTTTCCAAATATTCTGACTTTTCAAGTGATGCTCATATCTGGCCTTCCCTTTCTATCCTCCCATTAAAATAGTCACCAGGACTTGGAACTCTCCTCTCAGTTACAGTTGTTTGGACCAGAGCTTGTCTTTGAGGGAATTCTCCCTACCCATAGGTTGGCAACTGACTCTCACAACTCAACTTACAGTGAATAGGAAAGCTTTTTACTCAGAAAGTTTGATTCATGATAAAAGGGAAATTTGTCAGACAGTAGTAAGACAGGAAGAAGTAGACACAAAGACTGGTGCCAAGTCATATTGATCACAGAGCACTTGACAGACCACATACTGCCACAACTGAAGTCCTTAGAGTATCTCAGACTCAAGTCTCACTTACTGTCTTCGGTTTCCATGTGAGATAAGGAGCTTAAGTTTGGCAGTGGTGCAAACTCAAGGGAAATGAGCAGATTATATCTAGAAAGGTTTGAGTACATGGCCAAATTAATCGGGGATAATTGTATCTATCTTCAAGAGCTGTGTTAAGAATTAAATGAAAACATGCACAAGTGCCTTCAGTGCCTGACATGTAGTGTCCTCAACCAAGGACAAAATACAAGTATTTATGACCTATGATTTAAGCCAATGATGGAAAAAGAGTGTTTTCCTTGGTGCCTAATTGGACTGCACTCTGCTTTGCAAGCCCCAGGCAGCTAGCAGGGCCAGGAGCCCACCCTAGGCTCTGACTGTGTGTGCTCCAGTGGTGGGCAGAATCCCAACACTCACTGGGCAAACTTGGAACTCTGTGCTCAGGCAGTAAGAACACACCCCGAATCTGATACCACCCCAAGGCCCGTGAGAGGGACCAGCAGGCCTAACCAAACTCTGCTCACCGAACCGTAAACAGCCAGCAGGCCAGGAACCCACCCTGGGCCCTGACTGCACACAGGCAAACTTGGAACTCTGTGCCCAGAGGAACCTTGGACTACAGTGGACTATCTGTGCTAGTTTGCAGGGAGATTAAGTGACTGCCTCACCGTAACAAGATCTAAGCTGGTTCCAGTCAGTGTGGTGAGTATGCCCCTAAAATAGAGGTGTACAGTGGCTAAATAGGGCCAGTAGTAAAGCACTCTCCAACTAATGGTAAGACCTGAAGTCTGACAAGAGTGAGGGTGACCCCTTCCTACACAGACAAAACATCAGGCAGAGTGAGGAGTGTGTTGAGAAGGACTCCTGCAACTTGAAGAAAATCAAAAGGGCTTATGAGACACACAGGCACACAATAGGGAAATAGTAGGGCTGCAGCTGACACAAACACTACAGCCAGGGAGATTTGATGACCTGGAATAACCTGAAGATAAAGTGCTAGCAGGAACTAAAAGTTGACCTACATCAATACTACTAGGCTTATCAGCCCAGGAATAATACAGGACTCACCCAACAGGCACTGCAGCAGGAAGTCAGGTGACTGGCCCACTTATTCATTGTGGGACCCAGCAACTGGACAAACATCAACCTTACAGTAGGACACAAAGATACACAATACCAACAGTGGACACTAGTGGGTCTGAAGGACCAAACGCTAACTCAAAAGAGGAAAATGGTAAAACAAAAAAGCAAAATGCAATCTCAAACATCCAGTCTACCAGGTGAAGTACAGGAGACATTGAAATAGAGGACTCCACAGGTAACACACCAGAAATCTCAGAAAAGATAGTGAATGAAATAAAAAAACAACTCCATGAGGCCATAGAGGAAATCAAATTAGAAATGCTCTCCCATGTAAAGATAGAAGTAACAACCTTGGTAAAGGAGTTGCTGAGTGCAGCTAAAGAAGAAATGCAGAAAATAGTACAGGAGCATGGGAAACTTATTGAAACCTTGAATGAACAATATAGAAAACAAGCAGAATTCATGAAGCAAACTGAAAGAGACATGCAAAAAACAAAAAATTCTATTCAAAGCATGTAAATCTGTTTAAATGAAGATGAGGATATGATTTCAGACCTTGAGGACAGGATCACAATTAATGATCATTAAAGGATAGGACTTTTAAAAATAACTAAGCAGCAAGAAATGACAATCCAGAAGCTTCACGATGATGCCAAGAGCAACAATATAAGATTAATAGGCATTGGGGAAGATGCTGGAGTCAATACAAATGACATACCTAAAATATTCACAGAAATACTAGGAGAAAATTTCCCAAACATGGGGAAAAATCTGATATGCAGATAAGTGAGACATGTAGAACATCAAACAGTCACAACCTATGTAAATCTGTACCTAGACACAATAATTAAGATCTCAGACATACAACATAAAAACAGAATACTAAAATCTGTTAGAGAAAAAACACACATCACCTATTGAGGAAAGCCCATTAGAATCACAGCAGATTTTTCAGGACAAACCTTCAAGTCAAGATGAGTTTGGAGTGAGGTATTCAAAGCCCTGAAAGAAAAGAACTTTCAACCTAGATAGATGTACCCAGCAAAACTTTTATTCAAACTTAATTGAGAAACAAGATACTTCTAAGACAAAGAACAACTGAAGAAATTCACGTCCACCAAACCAACCCTAGAAAGAGTACTGAAAGACATACTAGACAGAGATAAAAATGACCACAATCTCCAGAACAACAACAGAAAGAAACCACCAGGTAGGACAAGCAATTAAATAAGGAGGAAAAGCAGAAAGCAAACAATTGGAACATAACAGGGCAAAGTTGAACCAGTACATATCAGTGATATCCATAAATGTAAATGGCTTCAATTCAAGTATCAAAAGTAATAGGTTGACAGAATGGATCAAGAAACAGGATCCCACAGTATACTTTATACAAGAAACATATCTGACCTGAAAGGAAACTCATAGACCAGAAGTCAAGAATGGAAAACAGTATTACATGCAACAGGAAACCAGAAAAAAGCAGGGGTAACTATTCTATTTGCAGACAATATGAACTTCAAATCTAAAATGTTTAAACGAGACAAAGAAGGGCACTACATAGTAGTAAGTGAAAAAATGCAAAAAGAAGAACTAACAGTTATAAATATATATGCACCAAATACAGGAGCACTGAACTATATAAGACAGATACTAAAGGATGGGAAAAAACAAATACACAAGAACACAGTTATTACAGAGTACCTTAACAGCCCACTGTCACAAAGAGATAGATCCACTAGACAAAAAGTCAGCAAAGAAGTAATAGAACTGAATCATACTAGTGAGCAACTGGACTTAGTAGATGTTTACAGAGTGTTCCACCCAACCACACGAGAATACACATTCTTCTCAGCTGCACATGGGACATTCTCCAAAAGAGACCATATATTATCCCATAAAACATTCTTAAGTAAATGCAAGGGTATTGAAATTATCCCATGCATACTATCTGACCATAGTGCACTGAAATTGGAAATTAATGGGAAAAGAAATTTCAAAACCTGCATAAATACATGGAAATTAAACAATTTTTTAAACAACCAGTGGGCTACAGATGAAATTAGGGAAGAAATAAAGCAATACCTACAATATAATGAATATGTGGAAACAACCTATTGTACTCTGTGGGATGCAATGAAAGTGGCCTTAAGAGGGAAATATATAGCAATAAATTGTCATATCAAGAAAACAGAATGAGCACAAATAAACAATCTAATGCTTCATCTCAAGCTTCTAGAAAAAGAAGAGCAAGTTAAACCCAAAGCTCATAGAAGAGAGGAAATAGTAAAGATTAGAACAGAAATCAATGCAATTGAAGCTAAAAAAATACAAAGAATTGATGAGTCAGAAAACTGGTTTTTGGAGAGAATAAACAAAATTGACAAACTTCTAGCTAACGTTATCAAGAAAAAGAAAGAAAAACCCAAATTCACACAAGAAGGACTAAAAAGAGGGAAATTACTACAGATCCCATGGAAATTCAAAAGATTATGAACACCTACTTTAAAAATCTCTACTCACATAGAGAGGAAAACACAGTGGAAATGGACATGTTTCTAGAAACATATGAAATACCAAAACTCAACCAAGAAGAGATAGCAATTTTGAATAATCCAATATCAGCTATTGAAATTGAAAACATAATAAAAAAACTTACCAACAAAGAAAAGCCCAGGTCCTGATGGATTCACAGCTGAATTCTAAAGAAATTTAGTGAAGATTTAATGCCAATACTCCTTAAACTCTTCAATGAAATAGAAAAGGAAGCAATCATCCCTAAATCATTCCTGGAGACAAGCATAACTCTCATACCAAAACCAGAGAAAGACCCAAACAAAAAAGAGAACTATAGGCCAATCTCACTAATGAACACTGATGCAAAGATTCTCAACAAAATACTGGCAAATAGAATGCAGTAAATTATCAAGAAGAATATACATCATGACCAAGTGGGCTTCATTCCAGGAATGCAGGGATGGTTTAACATATACAAATCAATAAATATGATACACCATATCAACAAAGCCAAAAACAAAAACCACATGTTAATCTCAATAGATGTAGGAAAAGCTTTTGATAAAGTCCAACACATGTTCATGATAAAAACCCTTCAGAACCTTGGAATACACAGGATCTACCTCAACTTATAAAGGCCATCTATGACAAACCAACAGCCAACATTATACTAAATGGACAAAAACTAAAAGCTTTCATTTTAAAATCAGGAACAAGACAAGGATATCTACTATCACCACTCCTTTTCAATATAGTTCTGGAAATGCTAGCCAGGGCAATCAGACAAGAGAAAGAAATAAAAGGAATAAAGATAGGAAAGGAAGAAGTTAAATTATCACTATTTGCAGATGACATGATACTCTATATAGAAGACCCAAAAAACTCCATTAAAAGACTGCTGGGGGTAGTAAACAAATTCAGCAGTGTAGCTGGATACAAAGTCAATGCTCAAAAATTAATAGCATTCCTGTACACAAACAAGAACCTCACCAAGAGAGAAATTATAGAAATATCACTCTTCACAATAACATCTTAAAAAATGAAATATTTAGGAATCAACCTAACAAACAATGTAAAAGACCTATATGCTGAAAATTATACTACACTACAAAAGGAGATTGAAGAGGATATTAGAAAATGGAAGGATATTCCTTGCTCTTGGCTAGGAAGAACCAACATTGTGAAAAGGGACATACTCCCAAAACTGCTATACAGATTTAATGCAATCCCAATCAAAATATATTGATGTACCTCACATATCTAGAGAAAACACTCCTAAAATTCTTTTGGAACCAGAAGAAATCTAGAATAGCAAAGGCAATTCTGGGCAATAAAGGCAAGGCAGGAGGCATCTCAATTTCTGACTTGAAACTGTACTACAAAGCCACAGAGATAAAATCAGCATGGTACTGGCAAAGATATAGACCTGAGGATGAATGGAACAAATTAGAAGATGCAAGCATATGTACAAAGACACTCAGCCACCTGATATTTGACAAAGGGGCTAACCATGTTCATTTAATAAATGGCACTGGAAAAATTGGCTCTCCACATGCAGAAGACTGAAACTAGATCCATGCCTATCACCATGCACAAAACTAAAGTATAAATGGATCAAAGACCTAAACATTAAAACAGAAACACTAAATCTACTGGAAGATAAGGTAGTTAGAAATCTTGGAGATGTAGGTGTAGGCAGAGAATTCATGAGCAAATGCTAACTGCACGGGAAACGCTTCAGAGAACCAGCAACTGGGATCTCATATTATTGAAAAGTTTCTGTACTTCAAAAGAATTCACCAGCAGAGTAAAAAGAAAACCCACAGAATGGGAAAGAATTTTAGCCAGGAACCCCTCAGACAAAGGACTTATATCAAGAACATATAAAGAATTGAAAAGCATCAAGCCGCCCAAATTCAAAGACCTTCTCCAAAAATGGGCATCTGAGATGAACACTCAGTTCTCAGATAAAGATATACAAATGGCAAATAAATACATGAAGAAATGTTCACCATCACTGATCATTTGAGAAATGCAAATTAAAACAACATTGAGATTTTATCTCACTCTGGAAAGAATAGCTGCCATCAAGAAATCAACTGATAACAAATGTTGGCAAGGCTGTGGGGAAAAAGGAACACTGCTCCACTGTTGGTGGGAGTGTAGACTGGTGCAACCACTATGGAAATCAGTATGGAGAATTCTCAGAACACTAGGACTGAAAGCTCCATTCAACCCAGCTATTCCCCTCCTGGAAAAACTAAAAAGATCATATCACAGTGATATACATGCACCCATGTTCATAGCAACAAATTTGTAATAGCTAAATCTTGGAAACAACCAAGATGCCCATCAACTGCAGAGTGGATGAAAAAGATGTGGTATTTTTAATACAATGTAATATTACTCAGCTATGAAGAAGGATGATCTTCAGGCCTTCATAGGTAAATAGAGACAACTTGAGACTATCCTCATTAGTGAAATAAGAATCATAGTTCACATTTTGTCTCTAGTGTAAAAAGTAATAAGCAATGTAAGTAATAAAACCCAAAATGTGTAATTGCTACTGTAAAAAAGAGAGGAAAAGAAAGTGCTGTAAAGGATATAATTGTATGTATATTTAAGTGTGTAAGATGAATGACCATATTATTGTTTTTGTTAGATTGTAGAGCAGAACTATTAACAGTCTCACTGTTTGAGTGTGTGCTATGTATGTTTTAACTTTGTAACTTGAACAACTATTTCAAAAATGACAGTATGTAAGTTATGAAGTAATGGTTTGTTAGTGTTTTGTTTTGTTTTGTTTTTTTTCCTTGGAATTTTGTATTGTTGCTACCCTTTTTTCTGTTTTGTTTTATTTTTATTTTGTTTTGTTTTCTCTTTAAATAAAATTTTAAAAAAGAGTGTTTTCTCTTGTCTACTAATCAGATGTTACATGAAATGCTCCTGTCTATAACTCATAGGAAATTCAGGTCATGAGGGAAAATGATAAAAGATTCTAGACCTGAATCTGGCTACCTGTATCTGTCTGGATTCAGTATAGGAAAGTGGAAGAAATCACTCTAAGTATTTTGATTAGAAAAAGATTTACTAAAGCAATTTGAGACTGTACTGCTCACATGAAATAATGGGACTCACATGTGTAAACACTGCATTGTTTCCCTGGTATGAGAAACTGAAAGAGTAAATAAGGACCAAAATGTACAATGGATATTTTGAAATGGGAAGAAATTTTCAAAAGGGGAGAGCAACTAGGTTGGGGGAAGTGGGAAAGGAAGAAAAAAAAATAAAAAAAGATTAAAAGATTATAATGTGGAGACAAAGCTTTGTAAACAGCAAGGGGAAGAGAGGATGAAGGGAGGAGTGGGGTTTGGGAAAAAAAGAATCAAAATCATATACAGGTACAAATTATTTATGATGAATGTGATCATTATGTATATCTAAAATGTATTAAAATTAATTAATTAAAAACTTAATTAAAAACTATTCAGATGAATATATTTCAGTGACATTAAAACAAAAGGAAATTTAATGAGGGAGATTAATGAAGAATTTTTAAAAGTCTTTAGAAGAGTTAGAGGAGTAGGCTCTAAGACTGGGTTTAAGGATTAGCAGCCAATTTTATAATACTGATAGACCACTGGGGTATTGATTTGGAGATCATCACTGAAATGTTTGAGTTCTAGAATACAGCACCATGATTCTGGCCCCCAAATAGAAGCTAGAACCAGGAAATGTTACTGCTGCTTAATATCCAGGAAGCTGGAGACTAAGCACCAAAACATAAATGTAGAATGAGGTTAATGTCTAGGATAAAAGACCCTAGAAGGCCAGAAAGACCTTGGCTTCATTTATGCCTTCCAATGCTTACCTGAAGGCATTTATCTGGTGGAAACAATTCCATATACAGAATTCTAGCTGCAAAGAATTTGTGAAAGGGAGTTTTCAGTTTCTTAATCTTTGCAGCACAGAATGGACACTAGAATGAAATGAGAATAAAGAGAAGTGAACCAATCCACAGGATCTAATGCACTGTCTGCTGTGAGTGTTTGTGTCCACCAGAATTCCTATGCTGAGCCTCTAATGCAATGTGATGGTATTTGGAGGTGGGAGCTTTGGGAAATCATTAGGCCATGGGGTGGAGCTCTCATAAATGAAATGAGTACTTTTATGAGAGATATGAGAACTAGTACATTCTTTTTCTATCATATAATGATGTAATGTTCAGATAGCCCTCTGTGAAGCAAGAAGCAGGGCTTACCAGGCATGGGATCTGCCAGTGACTTGATTTTGGACTGCTTCATCTCTAGACTGTGTAAAATGAACAATTGTTGTTTAAGTTACTCAGTCTAGAGGATTTTCTTACAGCATCTCAAACTAAGATGCTATCTTAATTTATAATATTTATCAGTGAAGTCTCACAACATCTTCTTGTATTGGGGATGCCACCAGATACCATCTAAGTTTGAAACTATAGTTAAACCATCATAATGATGATAATTCTGAAAAAAGGAGATTTGTTTCATGTCTGTTATTTACTCATCTTTGGTTCTCAAATAGAGACAGGCTAATGTCCTTTATTTTCTTCAGGATTAGCAGTAGGGTAGTGAGGGATGGGGTTAGGAATGACAATCTAGTGATCAACTGAGAACTTATCAGTCCAGCATAAGCTTTACTCTGTATTATCCAGATTTCTGTCTATAATGAAACATCTGAAGGAATTAATTTATAAAGAAAGGTTTGTTTTGATTAATGGCTCAGAAAGTCTCCTTTATGGTCTTTTGGTCTCTGGAAAGGTAGTACATCATGACAGGAGCACATGACAGAGCAAACTGCTGATGTAATCAGCCAGAAAATATAAGAAACAGAGATTTGGACCCTGTTTTCCCCTTGGAATAACCCTGTTAATAACCTAAGGACACCCCACTAGGCCCCATCTCTTCATGGCTCCACAGCATCCCAATAGAAGCACACCAGGACCAAGCCCTTAACACATGAACCTTTAGGGAATATTCCACATGGAAACTATATCATCCTGGGTACAGTAAGTTTACCAGATTTTTAGTTTGGTGCTTTTTAAGATAGTAAAGATCAATTAAAATGTGGTTCCCATTAACTTTGCAATTCTTTGATACTAGTTGCATGTGATTAAAGTTTTGGAAGCCCACTTGTTCTTTTGTTGACAAAAATATTTCACATTTGGTTCTTGGGTTTGTTTTCCTCATAGAAGTCTGCAATAGGCTGGTGTTTGAGAAACCACTGTTAGCATACTTAAGGGGAGAGAAAGGGACAGACTTTTTTTTACTTGAATTTATGATCCTTTTCCTTGGAAAGGTGATAGTAGATGCTGACATCTTTAAGGATATAGTGCTCCATTAAAGAGGAAATGTATCAGTGAAGGTCCTAGCTATAAATAGTGGTATAATCTGAGTAGTTGGATAAGTGTTTAATACAGACGTGGGCAAGCTTAGAGAAACCAGCAAAGGATAGTACAGGATATTTAGGGCTATGACCAGTGGAGAAGTTATTACTTCTGACATCCAAAGAAACAAGTAGAGGAAGCAACAAATGGTTAGCAGAATATGAGGAAGGCAGCTCTTTGGAAAAGCCCTCTGAATATTAGAAGCAGCTTTCATTAAGTCCAAAAGGAAAAGAGATTTGGGAGAATAAATACCCTCCTGCTGTCCTCTGAACTTTTATTAGTACCTGTTGTCCAAACTGAAACACAAGCATAAAGCAAGGGAGCCCATGGATTACTCCACAGTGGTGAGCATCCTGGGAGCATGAAGCATAGCTAAATAGTGGATTTGAGGGCAAATGGGAG
>PVJX010042281.1:0-14236 GCA_004027295.1 Dolichotis patagonum
TCTCCAGGAGGTTCCCTGCGAGTGAAGGGCCTACAGGTCCCAAAGAGTCAGGCCAGAATGTTGGTTTCTGAAAAGTTCCCGGTCCCAAACAGACCTGGCCAAGATGCCAGTCTCCACAATATTCCCAATCCAAACAGCCGGACCACTCTGTGGGTCCAAGGGTTTCAGGTCCCAAAGAGACAGGCCTCGATGCTGCTTTCTGGGAGACTTCCTGCGGGTGAAGGGCGGGGCTATGGGCCCAAACAGACCTGGCCCAGATGCCGATCTCCAGGCAGTTCCCTGAGGATGAAGGGCGTGCTTACCAGTCCCAAAGAGTCACGCCGAGATGCAGGTCTGCGCAGACTTTTGATCCAAACAACCCAGGCCACTCTACAAGAAAGCACTTTTAACAGTTCTTTAGAAGTCAGGAGGTGAAGCTTCCTGGAAACAGCATCTTCCAGATTAATGGGTTTTAAGCAGATGTCTTCTGTCCACATGTAGAATGTTTTGAAATTTGCCTAGTAGGTAGGAGTTAAAACAAATGGTTAGCATTTTTGACTCTGGCAGAAGTACAACTCACTGAACATGCCCATGTATAAAAGTACACTTATTTAAGGGTATTGACACTTAGGGAAGATAGACATATGGGTCCTGTCCCACAAATTTTTGTTAATTTTTAATTGTTGCCTCTTAAAAGATTCTTTTTTGGGGTGAGGGAACTGGAAATCAAACTCAGGGCCTTGCACTTGCTGGGCAGTCACTGTGCCACTGAGCTACATCCCTGGCCAAAAATTCTTAAAATGGCCTTTCTTTCATAAATTTTTGGTATATATATGAACTACTAAAATTTAAAAGTTTTATACAATATTTAAGTTTATCTGTGAAATAGATTTTTATTTTAATCTTTATATTTTCATTATCTTGAACTATCTTTAGTAAAATGAAATATGCAATTATCTAATCCATACATTTTTGATCTCTAATATTTTTTGTTAATGCATCTTCATCTTAATGTAAATGCCACCAAAAAGTTACTGTCCATGATTTAACACAGGAAAAATTTGTTATGTAGATTTGTTATGCATTATGTATTTCATTAACCAAATGAGATGCTTTATATAAATTATCATACAGGATGTATAATCTTGTAATATCAAAACTACACATTTTAAGGATTTGAAGTTCAATTTGGAAAACAGGACAAAAGTAGTGATTTCTTTTTCATAAAAATAAAATCCCTATAAGATTTGTGATATTAACCTACAGAAACATAGAGCCTAAAGACTGGATAAAGACACTTGCATTCAAATAAAATGCTTTTTTAGTTGTATAACTTAGGAAGGTTAATAATTTAATGCCCTAGTTTCTAATTCTGTAAGATTTTTTTTTAACAAATCTTTTGATTATTGCATGCTTGTAGTACATAATGATCACATTCTTTGTTGGGAATTACTACAAGCACATAACACATATAAATTCTTTTTATTTTTCTTTATCCTCCTTACATGCCTTCTATCTCTTGGGCCCTAGGATCAGTAGTTGTGATATGTCAACTTCCATTGAGTAAAAACCATGTAGCATATTAGTAAAGCTCTAGATATTTCTGTGGAGGATTGACTTGGAGAACATAAATGAAGGAAGACAGACCCAACCTGGATTTGAGTAACATCAACCAACAGGCTTAGAATCTGGGTAGAATAAAAATAAAAAGAAGAAGAAGAAGGAAGTCTTCTCTTTTCTTCTTTTCAGAGGCACTGGTCTTCACTATTGTCTTTGGACATTCATCTCCAGTTCCTTTAACCTTCCAATGCAGATTTTTCAGCTTTCCAACACAGAATTTCATTGGACTTTACAGTTAGCTCCAGGCCTTCCATTTTTGACTGGATATTCCAATTTAGTGTGCAGCTATTCTTCCATTCTTGTTCCCACAGGTTGCCATTGTAAGCCTACCTTGTAACTCCTTTGAATATATATATATATATATATATATATATATATATATATATATATAGTTTTTTTTTCCTCTAGTGAACCCTAATAGATTTTTGTATTTGGAGTAATTCTAGAGAAACAGAACTTTAAGAATAAATTTATCTTACTTGGTTTACTGGATACAGGAGTTGGTTCTGAAAGTTGATGAGGCCTAAAGTTGCCATAGTCTATCCTGAAGATGTAGACAGTACTGATAACCTGTGATGTGAACTGTTTAAAGTAATATGCTCTGTATGTCCATTTGATTATCCTAGTTCACTACTTGTGAGATTTCATGACTCTGTATACAGTACTTTTCAACAGTTTTGGAAGAGTGGGAAATATAATGATGCCGGATGGTCGCTTTTAGCTTCTCTGAGCAAAGTAGTGAAGAAAAGCCATAATTTCCACACATGCATAAAATCTAAAATCTTCAAAGCATGAAGACAAATTAATAATTGTAAACAAAGAGCTCAAAGATTCAGACTTCCAACTCTGGACATGAATAAAGAATCTGAAGTTTGGGCTGTGGATATAGCTCAGTGGTACAGCACCTGGCAAGCACGAGGTCCTGAGTTTGATTCCCAGTTCTAAAACAAACAAACAAACAAACAAACAAACAAATAATTATAAAGGTTTCTAAGTGTGTCCTGTAGGAGATTATTCTTTCCTATTTATAGGGCTGAAGTTGCAGAAACCCAAACACAAGCCCTCAGGATACAATTGGCTGAACTACTACCTAAATGTAATACTCAGCCTGGATGGGTATATAAAGTGAAGATGAGAGAGCTAATGAGAAAAGAATGGGATCTTATAAATTGGGATGGAGATGTTTGGGAGGAACCTGATGAAGCTGAGGACACTAAGTTTCTATATTAGTGGTGGCAAAACTTTTAGAAACAAATGTTCAAGCTGCAACCCAAAACTCACTCAGTTATCACAAGGTGCCAACACTGCAATTAAACCTGAATACTGAGGTTTTAATTTAGAAAAACCAATTCATACATTAATGTTTTTTGTTTTAAAAGAAAAACCAATAACACCTGTGCCATAGGTTTGCTACCATTGTTCCTGATGAGATTATTTTGCCAGAAGGAGAGATTTCTCCACCCTAGTGGTAGAGGCATCATCAATAACCTTAACCCTCCTATAGTGTAGGAAACTAATCCTGTGTTGCATACAAAAATGGTAATAACTATCCCTAATGCAGATACCCAGCAAGATATAGCTGACACTTCTCAGGACCCACTTTCACAACCTACTTCTTCCTTGAGGGCTATAACTGGCTCAAATCTCAGAAGGCTTTTGATGGTGAGCTATACAGTGTGACCCACTAGAAGTTCTACTATACTTACAAACAACTTGTTGAATTTTCTAATTCTTATAAGCAGAGATATGAAGAATACATGTGGGAATAAATTTTAAGGTTGTAGCACAATGGTGGCAGAAATACAAATCTGGATTGGGTTGAGTTTCTTGATATGGGCCCATCAATCAGCTATTCTGGCCCATTAACCAGATATACTGAGTGTTGTGGCCTATAAAGTTAAGAAAAAGAATGAGCTAGAGATGCCAATATTCCTTGGTTTATAGTTTTTAAGTGGATTCAAAAATTAGTGGGAGGGGCCGGGGATTCAGCTCAGTGGCTTAAGCGCCTGCCTGGCAAGCGTGAGGTCGTGAGTTCGATCCCCGGTACAAAAAAAAAAAAATTAGTGGGATGCTGGAATGGTTTTTCCAGGTGAAACCTAAACCTACACACTGGGTGGATTCAGAAACTGTACTCTTCCGTAATACCTTAAGGAGCACCATCATCCTTAAAGTACGCTGTCATTACTCTTTGCTGTATGCCAGACCTTATAAAGAGAAATAGTCACTCAATTGGCAATGGGTTTAAAGGCAATGGGTTTAATTCATTTTCTGAGTGGCAAGGGTCAAGTGGCTCCACTCGAGAGCCAAAGACAAAGTACATGTACTTACCATACAGGGCAGCAGAAGCAAAGCAATCATTGGAAAGCCTGACACATGTTGGCTCATTAGTCATGATGATCTCAAAAGAAGACAATAATGTAGCTACATTTTTATTGGATTTGTATAAACAGAAAAATTTTTCAGCAAATAAAATAAAATCTACCCCAAATAATAGCAACAGTGAATCATGGCACCTTTACTAATTCCTGGATTTGAGCCATTTTAAGGACCCAGAATCCTTTTAAGGACCTTTAATCAAGGGAAGTCTCTGCTTCTTTGATGAAGACACTGGTGCATTACCAAAAAGCACTGTCAATATTTCTTTCATCTTTGCTCAAAGGGACCTAGGGTCTTTTACCAGGACAATTGTACACTGGGAAAAGGGAAGTATTCAGACATATCTGAATAAGGGAATTTCTGGTTATGACTTAACGCTGAACCCAAGTGATCCAAAACATCATTGTGGTTTTCCAATAAGTATAGGGAGGGTGTGGAGGTCAGGTGATCAATAGAATTTTCACCAGGGTCTGGCTTACAGGGGTTTCAGTAGGTGCCCAAATCCATTCTGTTGTTCCAGAATGCACAAATGAGATAGGTGTGCTTAGTACCCAGAATGGTCACATTGGTCCCCTAATCTGTAGTCGGGGTTATTATAGTGGGAAAGGTCAAATAGAGTACATTAGAGGTGACTTTAGCTGGGAATATAGTAAATTAAAAAGAATATTACATCCCTAGGAGATTGTGAATAGTGCCGGCATCAAGACTTGAAAGATGCTGTTTGGCTTGTGTAGAAGATGGATGAATCTTGGGAAATGACCATGAATTTTTGTAAGGTTAATCAGATGGTGTCTGCCATTGCAGCTGCTCTGTCAGATATGATTTCCTTGCTTGAGCAAATTAACACAACTCCTTGTTCTGGTATGAAGCTATTGATTTGGCAAACACTTTTTTCTCCATACCTACCAATAAGGCTCATCAGAAGCAATTTGTTTTTAGCTGGCAAGGCTAACAATACACCTTTACTGTCCTACCTCAGGGGTATGGTATATTAGTAACTCTTCAGTTCTATGTCACAATTTAGCTTCAAGGCTCATAATTTTCTTTCTCTTCCACAAGGTATCACATTGGTTCATTATACTGATGTCATTATGCTGATTGGACTAAGTGAGTAGGAGGTAGCAATCACTCTGGACATGTTGGTATTTACATGGCAGAGGATGGGAAATAAGTCCAACTAAAATTTAAAGTACTTCTACCTCAGTGAAATTTCTAGGAGTTCAGTGCTATGATAGCCATGCAGAGATATTGTTTCGAAGGTGAAGAGTAAATTGGTGCATATAGGTCCTCCTAGAAACAAAACAAACAAAGAAACAAACAAAAAAGGAGGCACATTTCCTAATGGACCTGTTTGGATTTTGGAGGCAATGCATACCTAACTTGAGTGTCACTGCGCTATATGACCCAGAAGATTCAATGCTACTTGAGGTGTCAGTGGCAGATAGGGATTATTTTTGGAGTCCCTGGCAGGCCCCAACAGGTGAACCACAGTGGAGGTCCTTAGCCTTTTGGTGCAAGGCTGTGCTATCATCCAAAGACAACTATTTCCTCTTTGGCTAAAAGCTTCTGTCCTGTTACTGACCTTAGTGAAAACTTGACCATGGGATATCAGGTTACCATATGACCTGATGTGCTCAACATGAACTGTGTGCTCCTGGACCCGCCAAGTCATAAAATTGGAAGTGCACAGCAACAGTTCATCATTAAAAATGGAAGAGGTATATATGTACTTGGGTCCTTTTCATTTTGCTTGCCCATTTTCTTGATAGGGTCTTTTATTTGGAGGTGTCTCATTATTTTGCAACTTTGTAAGATATTGACAGTAGAAGTGCCTGACTTTCAAAACTGGTGCATTTCAAAGGATAATTCAGGTAAAGTCATGGCACACCTGTCACATAGTAACAACTTGGCAAACACTAAGCTGTTAGAATGGCATCATTCTCTGCTAATTTCCAGAGGTCTGAGTATAGGTATGTTTTAGGGGAAAAGTGCATTAACTCTGCCAGTCATCAAAGAATAGCAATTTTATTGTTTATAGATACTGATTTATAACATTTATTTACTGATACCGATCATTTTACTTTGTGTGAGTTTTGTTTTAATGAGAGTTGAACTCCCTCAGGTCCCATAAAGGCAGTAGCTTTTAATGTCAAAGTCCTGGTATGATGGTTAAAGTTATGATCAAAATTAGAGAAAAAAATGTAAACTATGTAAGAGGAAATACACTTTGCAGGTGCATATAGGCTGGATTCTTCAATAGTAGGAATGTTTCTGAAAAACAAAAGCTGACTCACACTATGTGGAAAATGTATGTTGTTCTTTAAACAGAGACAAGGGCAAATGATCAAGTAGCCTTATATATTTTTGTGTAGTTACATTACAGAAAAAAATTGGAAGCTAGGATTAATCCAAGGCAATGTTTAGAAAAAAAGCATCTGAATTTTAGTAGACAAGGAGGGCCTGCTCATTCCCTCTAGCTGCCTGGTCCCAGCCCCTATGAGGTGGTAACACAGTACTGTTGCCTGTCAGCTACTGTAAAGGGCTATAAGAGCCCAGAGAAGACTTGCTAGTAAAAAATTGGTTCTGTATAGCAAAGCTTTCTTAGATTAAAACCCTATTCATTCTATTCTATACTACCTAAAAATAATTGGCATTAATTAGTACAACCATCCAAGACACCAAGGAGTTTCCTCCAAAACTCCCTCAAAGTACTTTCAAAGTAGATAAAATTGGCCAATGGGAAGGGAGGGGAGACAACATATTATATATCACCAAGGATATGATTGGCTTTTGTGTTTCAAAGGACTGAATTGTACTGTTTGAGAACATGCATCTGGGAACTGCTAACTTAAATCTCTGTTCATTTGAAGTCACAGGTCTATGGAGTCAATTAAAACATTTCAGAATCTGTCCTGCCTTGATGAAGAAGAGCTTACATGTGATTGGAACTGTCTTACTTAGGCAATATCTTTTTGAATTATTTTTAGATAATTGAAAATGTCATGGAAATATAATTCTTGAAATTAATTTGAAACATGGCAGAGTTTAAAATTTTCTTTCACGGTTATAGAATGAAAAAAATTTCATGCTTGCATTAATTTTTATGGCCCTTTGCCACAAAACAAAAAATAAGTACCACATACTTTGCATCATTTTATTTTTACTTTTTCCTTTGGCTTTATGGTATATATTATGAAATAATAAAAAAGCTTTTTAAAAAAAGTCCTACAACTTTTTAAGTGAGTTTTCTATGTATTAAGTATATTATAAATTAGTATTTTTCTTTATTTTAAATGATTTGTGTATAATAAGATGTTATAATATATGAACATACTTAGTGTATAATTGATGATAGGAAAAGGCAAATAGATCATTGAAAAATAAATCAATTTTCATTTTTCCTGTTTTAGAAAACATGGCTTGGAATGTTTAAGAATAGATCATTTTATAATGTAGACATGAAACAAGGTTGACATGTAGATGAGTCAAAGGGTAATACCATACCTTATGTGTCATAAAATTTAACAATTAATCACTAATCTGAAGGTTAGAAGTCACAATTATAGTAACTATTTGAAATAGTTTCAAACAAGATTCTTCAAGATGTTTGTGACATAACATTTACAGAAGTAATGAGACAGTTGAATATAAATCTATAACTTGAAATTTCCTGAGTTGCATTTTTTTTTCTTGCTAATGCAGAGATTTTTGAACCTATTGAGTCCCTGCCCTCCATTTCCCCACATAACTCCTTGGGGAGTCACCAGATTAGTTCATTTCTCCTGAGAAACCAATTCAGTCACTGAGCTCAGGTATGGCTTCTGCCATTTCTGTCATCCTTGGTGCTCTCTGCAGTGCCTGCGGGCTCAGGTGTCTGCTGCTTCTTAAGCTGCCTGAATAAGCCCCCAGAGGAGAACTCCCTTGAGTAAACCGAATTGGCTCTGTCAGCTCACCTGTGAACAGCAGACAGGAAGTGGGTTGCTAACACAAGGTCATCAGAAGCCTAAAGCTCTGGTGGCTTCTCCTGAACCTTCCTCATCCTTGTCTGATCATGATTTCTAGTATGGCTTCTTTTCACAGAACAGGTGTGATCTAAGGTGAATAGCAGACAATACATGTGGTTTTTATTCTTTTAGTACCAAAGGCACTAGAGAAGATTTCTATTTGTGAGATCCTGGGTTTACAGAATATAATTGATTTTAGACTAGATTCTTTTATTTGTGAGTGGAAGTCTAAAAATTCATAAATGGAAATATCATTTCATATTCATTAAATACTGGATATAATATAATCAAAATACTTTGAATTGACAAAATCCAGATTAATGAGATTTAACTTGTTTTTATTCACTTTATAAATTTGGTCATCAACACTTCAGATATTTGTCTGGAGGGTTAAATTAGCAGATGCTGAGATTTCTTGTTGTTGGAGTGCCTCATCCATTTATGTGAATTTTGGTGGAAATCAGAGGTGGGCAGCTACTCAGAAGCCACACAGTAAAGAAGGTGAGCGCTGTTTCTGGAGCAGGTATCTGTGCTTAAGTCCTGCTTGTCTATTTCCTATCTTTGTATTTTTCAGCAAATTTCCCTCTTTATTTCCATGTTCAAAGTGTAAATGGGAATAGTAATAACAGTATTTACCACATATGGTTCTTATAAAGACTGAGTTCAAAATGTAAAGCACTTAGAACAATACTGCCTTATCACAATTCCTCAGTAGTGTTGCCTACTATCTCCAGTCTACACCAGTTTATTTATTTCACAGAAAGAATGTCCTACCTGCTAGCAAACCTCTAGCAAACAGTGAAATGATTTATATTTGTGGTTTTCAAATGTACGCCTTCATTGACATCATATGGATGGTTTGTTGCTGTCAGATTGTGGGACCAGACCCTCGGAGTTCGTTCATGGGTCTGGGATTTTGTGGAAGAGACTTTGTGGGTACTGAACATTTCTGGTTTTGGCAAATGCTGATGTTGCTGATCACAATGACATCTTAAGGTTCTTGCCTGCAGCTGAGAAGACCCAAGAGTACAGGGAGGCCATAGGAGGAAGGTTGTTAGTGGGTTTCAGCCAGCTGTGCTAGAATTCGGGGCAAGTCTGTTTGTTACACAGTGGAACGGTAGGGCATATTTGCAGAGGCCACATGCACTGGGAGAAAGGAATTCAAACTTTAGGGTAAGAATTTGGAATTCTAATAGCTACCAAAGGCGGCAAGCAGCTGAGGGAGCAGGTTGGATGCATCAGTGCCTGAAATTGAGTGTAGCCCAGAAGATAAAGCCTGACAAGTAACATATTTCTTCCTGCCTCTGTGTTTTTCTCCTTATAGCCTCCCTCCTTGCCTCAAAACATTGCATCTAACAATTAAATGTAATGTTTTCTACCTTTCCTAAAGGTGATATCATGTTGCTAATGATGTCTTAAAATTGTTCTTATCTTAAAATCAGAAATCATCAAGAAAAATTCTTATGATAAATTTAATCCTCTAGTCTTGATTTCATACCCCAAATTGTTTTTTAAAAAATTCCCTTTATTTTTGTCTTTCTCTTTAATCTGATTTCCACTGGTTTGTGCTTTAGAAAATATTGCTATTTAAAAGAGAATTTTCCTCAGTGTATGGTAGTAAAGCTCTCTAACAGATTGAGTTGTCCCTGACATTATTTATTTGATGTCATATAAACTCATGAAAGTGACAAGATAAAGAAAGTTTGTACAACTGTGGAAAAATTTCTTGAAACTGCACCATGAAGCAGAAATATCACCATGTCTTTCCCTATCAATATTAATGTTGCAAAGTTAAAAGAATAAAGGCTTGTTGAGGTTTCCAAATTGAACAAAAATGAGAGGCAGAGAGGAAATATGTTTATGTCACTCCACATGCCATTTTTACAAATGACTTCATGCATATGAAAAATGCTTTTAGATCAAGAGCATATTTACATAGATATATGTGTAAACCTTCTGTCAGAAAATATCTTTGATATTAAGAGCTTCAGATACCTACTTTGGTTGGTAGAAGGCCCATTTGCTCATTTTTTCTTCTTTTTAATATCAGACCCATTTAAAGTAAAAGAAGTACAAATACACCAAAGAAAACAACTCAGGACTTGGAACTATTTATTTACTCTTTTCTTTTTTTATTAGTACACATGTGCAGTAAATAATGCTTACAATTCTTTTGTGGAGTTGATACATGCACATAATACATCTTAATTCCTTTTCATCCCTGTTCCCTCCCCTTTATCCCCACTTCTTCCTTCTCTCGCTCCCCTTTCCATTTGAGAAAGATCTAGTTCCTTGCTTCCTATTATCTATCTTTTATTATCTATCTTTTATTTATAATTTAGATTTCTCATATAAAAAACAATGTGATATTTAAGCTTGTCTGATTTATCTCATTTTACAAAATGATATCAATGTGTGTCGATTTCCCTACAAGTGACTCAAGTTTATGCTTCTTTATGACAGATTGGTAGTCCCTTGTGTATAACGGTCACAATTTTTTTTAACCCAGTCCTCTGTTGTTGGACTTATAGGTTGCTTCTAAGATTTAGTTTTTTAAGTTGCTGCTATAAATATGAATAACATGATGCCTTTAAGTCTTTTGGGAAGGTACAGTATCTAGAAGGGCAATAGCTGAGTCAAATGGAATTTAATTTTATGACATTAATGCAGCACAATGGTTACTTGAGCAGGTCATAGTAAACTAATAACTTTTTGGAGTTAAGAATGTGTCATAGTATCTATCTATAATATTGGTATATTTTCTCCTGTTTGTAAACTACTTCCTGAGATTTCACAGTGGTATTTTGCAAGTTGTATAGCATGTGGAAATAACTCATTCTGTTCTTACTGTTTCAGATAAGTGGGGAAAAAAACAGATCCAATGTTCTTTTCCAGATCTGTCAGTTGATCATTTATGATTTTTGCTCAGTTGCTATTATGAGAATAGATCCTATTTCAGCAACTTGAAAGTATTGTTTTTCTTTTAGTAATAAATCTGAAAAAGACAATTATTGGTGTTGGTTTACTGACTAAAGAATGCCCCAGCCAAAGTCCCTACTGTTCTTTTGGTCTTTTCCTTATGGTCAAGATAGTTGATGCAGACTCAATCACGTGTACTTTCTCTTGAACAAGAAAGGAGGGCAAAGGGAAAAGAGCTTTCCAGTTGCTCCACTAAGAACTTTTCCTTTTATTTAATAAGTCATGATTATAAAGGAGATTGGGCATTGTAGTTTTTAAACTGGACACAACATCCAGTTATGGTTATGCTAATGAATAAATTGGCAGACACTCTGCCATTTGAAGGACTTCCAAAAGGGTTTGGGTACCTGTAATGCTTTATGATCTGGTTAAAATCTCTTCTCCTGCACAGTAGACCTCAGTGCTTTCAATTCAGGGCTCTCTGTTTTTGTTCATATTGTCCATTTTTTTTAGATTGAATTGTTCTAGAAGGCGAGTAGCTAAGCCGGAGGTTCACTGGGGGAGCAGGGAGTGCAACAGAGAAGCAAAGGCAGCTAAGTAATAGAGGTCCTGTGATCAAGCCAGATGCTAATATGAGTAACTGGAGTTTAATTGTGTGAGACAACTTGGGGTCATCTTATCAAAAGTAAAGGAGGTGAGTCATTTGTACACTCACCAGTAAAGGCACCCACTGGTTGAGCACTGTTTCCTGCACAGTTCATTGCTTGGCCTTTCACATCCATGAGAATCTTCAAGCAGAGCTGAGGTTCTAAAAGTTGGAAATCACTGAGGAGCACCTAAGAGGTATGTGTGGGAACCTAGATCTGTTCCACTGGTTTCAGCTATAAATGCCTGTTTCTTATTTCTGGTGGCTTGAGGAACATCCAGTGATTTCTATGACTCTATGAAAGGAACAGAAGTTGCTTCCTTGATATGTTAGTTTTCTACTGCTTCATGACAAATGGCCATGAAATTAGTAGCTTAAAACTACAATCATTTATTAGCTTATCTGTCTGTGGCTGAGAAGTTTGAGTGGGCACAGTTAAGATCTGTGCTCAAGATGCCAAAAGGCAAAGGCTGAAATCAAGGCACCCAGGTTGTCTTCCCTGGAAGCTGTGGGGAAAAAATCTGTCAGAGGCTTATTCAAATTTGTTGGCAATCTTCAATTCCTTGTGCTTATAGGACTGAGGTACTTGTCTTTCTCTGGCTGTCAGAGAGGAATTGCTTTCAGTTTCCAGAAGCCTTTGTGTGTACTCCCTTCCATCTCCAAATCATCAAAAACATGCTGCTTCCTTCTCGTGTTTGCATACATCTGACTTCCCCTTCATCTTACCAGTCAGCAGTGGCTCTTGGTGTTGCAGGACTAGAATGATTAGGGCTGACCCATCCAGATAGTCTCCCTATCTGACCTAGCCACATAACAATCAGGGGAGTGACATCACATCATCATATTTATAGGTTCTAGGGCATAGGATATAGAGTTCTGGGCAAGGAACTTTTTTTTTAGAATTCTACCTAGCACACTAATAAATGTTCTTTTTCTGTAAAATTCCCTTTCAAATTTTCTTTGCTCACTTTGCCACCTCACCACAAATATAATTGATACTTCTGTCTTTAAGTTCTCATTGTACTCTGTTCTTTTATGAAAACACATTGAATTCATTATTTCACTAATTATAATTCTGAAAGGCAGGATTTGAAGTCATGCAGTGAGGGTTCAAATATGATCTTGAGCTCTAAGACTTAGAGCTAATTGCTAACCTCTCCTAATTTGTTTTTCCTTGCTGAGTGGCTATGAAATTTAAAGGCAATAGCATGTTTATACTGCTCAGTACAGCTTTTGAAACATCATATGTAGGCAGTCCTTAAATGGGAGCTTTTCTTATTTTGTATGCTTATTTATTTTGTATGCTTATTTCTTTGATTGTTCTTCATTATAAACCCATGGACAGGATGGATTATGTTTTATGAGTTCAGCACAGTGCCTATATCCCTTTGTGGGTTTTGGTATTTCCTGAATGAATGAATACATTATCTCCTTGCCTCTTTTCATACCTAACAAATCAGAATATGAATATATTTTATCTCATATCCAAGCTAGCTGTTAAATCTATGGAGTAATTGGTAAGAACAAGCTGGTTAAATATACCTAAGGCAGACAGTGAATTTGCTATACTCGATTGCTGATAAAGGGCAAGGGCAGAACAAGGTACATATAAAGTTAGAGGACAGCAAGGCAATTTTGACTTATTCACGATTTTCATGCAGCCATTAATTTTAGTGACATTTCAGTGTGGGAGGAGTTAGTTTTAAGAACCAGTTTGCTACAACTTTATATGCTTTGAAAGCAAGATTATGGAGATCAAATGATATGATGTCAAAATATATGTATTTTTCATTGATTAAAGCCCATTAGAGGATAAGATGCAAAAGAGGACATGCCAAAGGATAGAGCTTATCTGTGAGAAGAGTATAGGCATTGAATAACCAGCAAGGGATTAAAAAGAAAAGATAGGGCCCTAATTTGATTCTAGTGGATATTAGGGGTTATACATTAAAATTTGACTTAGAGGTTGACTGGTTAGAGAGCCTTTTGTTTTACAGAGACTTAAAGACACCAAAAATTGGGAAAGTAGTTGCTACGTAAATCAGAATCCAAAAGCCTAATTGATTCAGTGGTTTTAGGTAGTCTTTTGGATAGTCTTTTAGTCAAGCACACTATCAAGTAAATTCATTTTAATGAATTACTTCCAGCATTTATGAAGTTCTCTATCAATTGGTATTGTTATCAATATTAGGACATTATTAAATAGACGTCAGTTAAGACTAAATGATGGAAACAATTACATGTGCTAATTTAATCCAGGACCATCTTATTGCAAACTATTGTTATTAAATTATTCCCTGTCAAAATATTTTCCCAGTTTTCAGTGATGAGCTTCACAGTCATCCTGGAAGATTCAATCATAATTTCAGCATTTTCTGGGCAGCAGCACAGACATATACTCACCACAATGCTTCAGTATTCACTGATTTGTGTGATTATTTTGAAACAGAAATTCTGAAAGCCTTGTCAAATTTTGACACAGGGCTGAGTTTCTTTCTTTCTTTTTTTTTATTTAAAAGAGAATAAAACAAAAGGGGGTAGTACAGAGCAGATCAGAAGAGGACAACATAGGCAACACAGTACTTTACATTAAGTCAACTGGACATCAACAGTATCTAACGCCATATCTCTAACTCTGCTATAGTTGAGCATAGTTTCAATTACAATAATATCAAACATAACACAATAGTAT
>PVJX010042282.1:0-14290 GCA_004027295.1 Dolichotis patagonum
TTGTACACAAACCAATCTACAGACTCCTCCTCCAACCTGCTATACTGTTCTCTAGGTCTGTTCCCCAGGGGACTCCTTGGGTTCCTTTCATTATCCTGGAAAATCTCTTTGTTTCTGTCATGTGTAGGATATTTCCTAAGTCCCATGAGTTCTTCATTTCCTCTCTCATTTAGATTAAGTTGTGTGTCATGGTCTGGCTTGTCAATTTGATGGAGTTGAGAGATGCCAGATGCAAACAGCAAGGCACAAACTGGCAAGAGAGACAGATATCTTCCCACCATTACATCCTATGCTGGCTCCACCCCTACGCAGTTATAGCACTCACAGCACCAATCCAAGCACTAGACAATGAACCAATCAAAAACACTAGATTTGCTTGAGTCCATAATTGCATGAGGCTTGGCCACTGACATAAACCATGACCAGAGGTCTTTATTTTTATCCTCATATATGACTGATTACATGGCAGGAAATGGAATCTTAGGCTGGTAACAGTTTCATTCACAGTTTTGAAAACATTGCTCCACTCTATTCCTGGTGAGAAGATGGTCTAATTGCTAGACCTTCATGTCTAAAGACTGTTCTCTCTGGAAGCTATCTGAATTGTTTCTTTACCTCTGGTATTCTAAATTTTACAATGATAGGCCTTACTATGGTTTTTTGCTTCAAATTCTATAGTGGGCTTTTAGTGTGTATTTTCAACCTGGAAATTCACTTAATCACTTCCAAGATATTTCATACTATTTTGTTTAATCTTTCCTTGGTAATTCATTTCCTCCAAGCTTGCTCTAAGAGTCACACTAGTTGGATGTTAGACTTCCTAGACTAATTCTATAATTTTTCATAGTTTTGGGCAAACCTGCTCGGGACCCCTTCTGTCTGTCTTTAGACAGAAGCTTTCTTTCTCTCAATAAATATGTTCTACTCTTAAAAAAAAATTTTTTTTTCATAGTTTTCCTCCTTAACATCCATCACTTTATTTTTCTGTTCCATATCATGAGATAATTTCACTTTTATTTTCCAAATCTTTGACTTATGTTTAACCTGATGTTATGCTTTCCCCTAATATTTTGCTTTTTAAAACCTTAAAACTACAGAGAAGAGCTTTAAAAAGTACAATGAATATCTTGAATACCCTTTAGTTAGATTTAACAATTATCAACATTTTGCCACATTTGCTCTTTTTTATGTATGAATTTTTTACTTTTGGCTGACTTGGAATTTGTCATTTCACTATTAAGTACTGAAGCTTGTGTATAAGAATGAAGACATTTCCCTTCCATAACCACAACACAACTACCACACTAAGGAAGTTTAAGCTTAAAGTATCAGTATTACTCTACAGCCTGTGTGCAAATTTCCCCTAAATTTCCAGTAATGTCTTTATCATTTGCATTTCCCCCAATCCAGGATCTGGTAAATGGTCATGAATCTCATTTAGCTATCTCACTTTTACAACCTTTCATCTGGTAAATTCACTAAGGATTTCTAGTAGCTCCTGGCTCTGCAGTTCTCTGGTAATAACTGGTAAATCTAAGAGCTGGTGAGCATCTCCTCTAATCTCTGCTTCCCCCAGTCTTCCAATGGTCTGCTCAGCATCTAATCCCTTTTCAGATCAATCTTTTTTATCTCAAGACTTCTTTGGGATCTCTAAAAACTACTGGAAAATCCAGAAAAGCTTCTGTTCATGTGTTGTACATATAGGTAACCATTATATTATAAATTAAAATAAAAATATCCACTAAGTGAATTAAGTATAGCAATAATAAGCAATATATATTATCACAAACTATTTTGTGAAATAATCTATTTTCCAACATGAAAGACTATTTACTATGAAGAGTGACACTGCTTTATGTTTTGCAAATCCCTAGTATCTGGCTGGGTTCTCAGATCTGCTTCTATACTGTATCTGCTCATTCAATACTGATTTGGTTGAAGCATATGAAGCAAATCTAGCCTTATACAGATAGGTAGATGAAAAAGGGAGGTGTATTTCAAAGCTTCTTCTAATAACTGCTGACATGTCTACAGACACTACACTACACTACACTACACTACACTAAAACACAACAACTACTGATTCCTTAGGGTTTAGTTGCAGCACTGTGGCATCTGAAGCTCATACATCAGTAAGCTTTTCTTACTGTTACATTAAAATCCATTGGTTTTGTTTATACACTGAATGGAACCATTCATGACTCTGTAACACTATGCACTGGAAAATACCAGTCCACTGAGATATAAAGATTTCCAAATATTATACACATCAAAAATCATATTAACTAATATCACCACCAAGCTCATAAGAAGAGTCTTAAGTATTGGGAACTGGTAGCTGATATGTTTCTCAACATCCTAATTTTTACCTGAAAGTTTGATGATAACACTGGCAACAAAAGCTCTCCACAGTTTCCCTTTATAGGAGGGATGCCAAACACCCAAATCTGAATAACCATATTCACGTATCCTTTCTTTGCATTAAAACGGTTCTACAGAAGCAGCCCATTCAACTTTCAAATCAAACAACTGCACAAAGTGTGTTGCTCAGAGGTAACTATCATAACCTGAGTTAGGATGGAAGTTCCACGTATCATGCAGGACACAGAGGACATGCACACTCAAGGGTAGAAGTGTAATAAAAATAATACTTACTGCTTCCGAAAGTGAGGCTGCATTTTTTACAATGCAGGTGATCTGTAGCAATGAAGAACAAAATGACTACAGCTAGAGTCACTCTCAGGTTCCTGCTGAAGTGCCAACAGTTTTACCCACTGTTGCTTTTGAGTCATTAGTGCAAATGTCAACACAGGCAAAAGGGAAACGCAAGTCATCTCCTGGGTCTCCCTGCTCCCATGTGTCCTACTCACTGGAAACACTTTTAATTCTTGGAGCAGACACAGCCGTGCCTGTCTGAACAATGTTTTCCCCTCTCCTCCCTCCCTTCCTGCCCCAACTCAATTTATTTTTCGGATGAGGATGGCATCTCCTCTGGAAAGTTCCTGAAAGGGAAGCAGCACCCTCCTGGATGTCGCGGGGCATTAGCGTCGCGTGAGCTTTAGGAGGCGCTCCAGAGACATCCCAGCCACCTGCTCTGTCTGCCCCTCCACACAAGTGCTCAGAGGGGCTCTCTGTTCACCTGACTGACTCCTACGATGCTTATTAAAGCTCTCTCTGTAAAGCTAGCTGATGCACCTCGATAACATGGCACTCTGAAATCAGGCATTGATGCCATGCCTGACATGCAGGAGGTGTCTGGTTTTTATTGCCTTTATGTCTAGAAGAGATTAAAGTTTTAATTTGCCATTTCAGTTCCAGTCTGAGCACCTGGCAACCTCCGACAGGCTCTGTCTCGAGTCAGCTGAGAGGAAAGGTATCAGTACCATGTCCCCAGGAGGGCCAAGCCACAGAGGGCCACTCCTACTCAGGGCTGCTACCCCATGCTTGTGGCCCTGTCTGCACAGACCTCCCAGCCCTCTGGCCAGACACAAAGTCTCTGCCGTTCTGCCAGTTCCCCCTAACCTTTAGACTAGCTGGTGCTGAATCCCCCGCCCCGCCGCAGTGATGAGAGTCTAGTCTTTGCCAGTCCCCTTTTACCAGCAGTCTTGCTACTCACTTCCCCTCATTGGGTGACATTAATGGTAACTGTCCCATATCCACAAACTTGAGTCCATGTTTCTGTGTAAATAAAATCTGATAGCAGAAAATGGACCTTATTGGTCTCTGTTGCAAATATGCACAATAGTATATTCTAGTGGGACTTTTGTTTTCTTACTTGCACTCTCCCATTAAATTGTAATTTAATGAGGGTAGTGAGCATAATACTGTAGTACTTACCATAGTACTTGGCACATAGTAAGTGCCCAAAATCCCTGTTGAAGCAATGAATTCAGATAATGCAACTAAAGTTCCCTGCACAGTAACTGGGAAAGCCAGCAGTCAACAAGGAGCTGTTCTGCTTCTGATTGCTGACAACCACAAGAATGTTAGGATATATTCAGAGATTTTTCAGTAATTTTTTGCCCTAGTGGCCTTATTGGGAACGAGCAAAGCATAATGTATATTACAGTCTAGTAAGCTTAGCCTGTGTCTCGGGACAATGAGAAACATCATGGTCATGAAATTAAGACTTCACACTCCACTCTTCGGTGGTAATTTTTGTTGTTAACTTTTACTCTCTCCTCCTGGATTATACTATAGACTAAAATTCAACAGCTAAGTAATCACTGGAAACTGAGTCCTTATTTGATAAACATTTTGATGAGGCACTGCTGAACTGCTTTGAGGAACAGCAAGCCACCTGCACGCAACACATTCCTCTGAGCATAATACCCAAGTTTAATGAAAGGAATGGCTGTGGTCCTGGAATTCAGAGAACACTGGACAGAGTTCCACATCAGAGGTTAACGCCAGCACGTGAGCAGCCTGCACTGAGAGGTAAATTGGTATTAGACTGATAAAACTCAGAACAGCAGGAAACAAAGGAAATGTTCAAGCAGGAAAGAGAAAAGCCACAGAGTAATACTGCATGGGCTGGTGAAGGAGTCCCCAGTTTCTGTGTAATTTTAAAACATCTAAAGGGAAACCACTCTGTGTTTCTGAGAACGCAGAACCACTAACAAAGCGAAGTGGTCTTTAATGGAATACTAGAACTAGAGATATCACACCCAGCCACACACAGGAAAGAATCATTTACTGGACTCAGGGAGGGCAACCTACTAGAACACCTGAGGAGACACGGGGAAGTTAAACTGGAAAGAAGCTCCCTTGAGGTCTACAATGTAGAATCTGCTGGCCAAGAGGCTTACAGGAGAGATGGGGGAAGAGACATTCTTGTTAACTTGGAGTAATTTCAAAAAATGCTTTTTCCTTGAAAGTGAAAAGGAGCATGATGTGCAATCTCATATTCTGAGACAACTGTTTGCTTTTCTCTGATAAATTCTGTTAACAAATCACAACTAGCCTGTTTGAGTAAGTTAAATAAATCATCTAAGGTGCCAAGGTTTCCATTTGCATTAATCAAGTCACTTTCCTGCTGCCAACATGCAGGCTTCACTGGACCCCTGCAAAGGCCCATGAGCTTGTGATTCTGCTGCCCTCCTGCTGGGGAGCACGGCTGGGAAGCTGAGGATTGCTCACAGGTCATCTGTGAACATGTGCATCAGAATAGTGGTTACTGCTACATTCAACTTTTCATTACCTCCCGCCCTTTTTTTGTTCTTTTTGAGACAGAGTCTCATTATGCAGTTCAGGCTGGCCTTGAACTCACTTTGTAACCCAGGTTCCCAGGCTGATCTTGAACTCAGCAATTCTCCTGCCTCCCTCGGGATCATAGGCATGGCCACCACGCCCAGCTCCATCACCTTTTAAACATCCACGACACTTAGAACCTCTTAAGCAACTGCATCTACTTCACTGCTTCCCTTCTGCTCCGGACACCTTTGTGACTTGAGATGCAGCATCTGCCCAGGGTTGGGCAAGGACTGGGGTCCTGGCTACTAGCGTCCCTTGAAGACATCAGAGAGCCTTGCTGCAGTGGTGAGCTCGGTGTGATATGGACACTACACTATTTAAAGGGACAGCACTTTATTCACTTCAGAAATCACTCAACGGCTTTGCTTTTGACATATTTATTTGAACTTTCTATTGAGTTGCTGCCTTCCCTCCAAGTCCACATCCTCCTCTAGGGGAAGATTTCCACTTCCTGAGCCAGCCTTGGCCTGGCCCTGCCGCTCCTCTGATCTCCTCCAGGACCCAGCCCTGTGTGTCCAACCTCTCTTTCCCCATAAGCTCACAGTCCGGTGCAGGGCTGGGTGCAGCAGAGGCACCCAAAGTTGTTGGGAATGCCCCAACCTCACACCTGTACTGTTCACAGGCATGCTGCAAAGGTGTCTCTAGCTCCACAAGCCCTTGGTCTACCCATCCTAGGTACACGAGTGTCGCCCCCTTGCCCTACACTCCTGAAGAAGAGCACCCCAAGGGCTGCATCACAGTACAGCAGTCAGAACTCCTTAGCTTTGCTCCTCTCCTGCGCCCTCTCCACCCCCGACCCCATCCTGCCACCTGCATGACGCCAGCGCACCAGCTCCCTCCCTACACCGGCCGCATCCAGAGGGCCAGTCCACTTGACACCATCTAGAAACTCTTCTGGGAAGCTCACATCCCCTTCCTCCAGACACTAACTGTAGGCCCCGAACTCCTAAATCCTACCAAACTTCACTTCTAGGCTCTAGACTCACATATCTTACAAGCCTCTGACTACTGGCACTCGTAAGTCCCACCGATACCTCACATTCAGCACACCTGCAACTAAAATCATCTTCCTCCCTGCATGACTTGCTACCCCTCCGCTTCCTCCATCAGAAGTTCAGAGTCGGGGTCAGCTGCGCCCTCTGCTCCCACCTGCTTGGGGCTGATTAACCTTCTCTGTGGACACCACCCTAAGCTGTCCACTGTTCTCTGTCCTCACTACCAGCTCAGTCTAAATGTCACATCCCCTTGCCTGTACAACAGCTTCCTACTATCTCTAGCTATTCACCAACTCTGACATCTCTGATCATTTCTAAAGCTTCCAAGTCACCAGTGTAACTGCTCTAACTGGAAACTAGAGCCTGAAGCTTAGTGCCTAGCCTTTCGATGCCTCCCTGTGTCTGTGCTGAGAGGTACTGGGAGCTCAGCCCTGCTTCTGACTACACATCCCCTCCCAGACACAGGACCTACCCCCTCCTCTCCTGAGACAGCCCTGTGCCTCTGTTCCCCCACCTCTTTCTTCAGAAGACTAGCTGAAAAGTCAGTGTCTGCAGACACTGGTTTCCTCCATGCTTCAGAACAGGGTGAGAGCTGGGTGAGGTACAGCTGTGACCGCTTTGCAACCAGCAGACTCCACTCCCTGCCTGCACTTACCCTGGGCTGTGAGGCTATGAGGATGACCAGGGCTTTGTCTTGCTCACCGTGCCTGGGCACCACCACAGGTACCTGGTAATTTCTACACTGAGAAAGCCAAGTAAGGGCCTCAGAAACATCATGGTTTAACCATTTCACTGCATTCTGAATCACTGCTTGGTCCTTCATTATTCAAAATACTGACTAATGTTTTCATAACACATCAAGCAACTTCCCAAAAAAATATTTACAGATATAAAAAAGATCTCTATGTGCAATTGCACATGCACACATTTTACATATATACACATATATGTGTGTGCACGTGCATGTGCAGAGAAAGACATACATGTGCACAAACACAGACTGGTCAAACTATTTTAGAGGAGGTTGTAGACATTATGACATTTAACCCCTGCATATTTCAGCAACTTTGCACAAAGTCATAACACCATTATCCCATCCAGGAAATTATCTTCCATTCAATGATCATATGCTTTATTACACAGCACAATTTTCCCAGTGTTTTTTTTTTCTTTCTTTTTTTCCTTTTTTTTGACACTGGGGATCAAACTCACAACCTTGCACTTACCATGCAAGTGCCTGAGCCACTGAGCTAAATCCCCAACCCTTGCCAGTAGTTTTAAAAAGTCAATAGCATTTTTAAAAACCCAGAACCCAGAAAATGATCACCTGCTGCATTTGGTGATCCTGCCTCTTCAATCTCTGTTGCTTTTTATTTTTATCTAACACTTAGGTCTTCAGTGTTGGACGTTTTTGAGTCCCAGCAAGTGTCCTGGAATGCTGGATTTGTCTGGCTGTTTCTTATTGACCAGATTCAGGTTGAAGATGTTACCGAGAGCATTCTGTAGGTGACACTGTGCACCCCAGGGCAGCACAGCAGGGGACAGGGCCCAAAAGGCACTGTCTTGTTCCCACGCAGTCAAGAGCAACTAGGCCTGGACGGCAACAGTCCCACTTCCTCCCTGCCAGCTTCCCACTGGCCCTTCCACATGAACAGCCACCCAGCGCCCCCCGACACCTAGGAGAGCCCACAGTGAACAAGACAGAAACACCACCTGCTGGCCCGAGCAGACACAGACAGTGGGGGCTGGCTCCCCGGAGGGAACGGATCCCACCAGCCACAGAGGAGCTGCATGGAACTGAAGGCAGACCCTCATTTCCGCAGGAGAGGAGGTACAAGGCCATCACAGAACACCCGAAAAAGCCAGCTGTTAACTACAGGATGATTTGCACATTTAAGACGACTTCCTAATTTTATTTTATTAAAGGAACAATGTCTTATCTACATTTCCTTCCATTTTTACAAACATACTACAATCATCCTCATAGTCATTTGGTGACAGTAAGAGAGTATTTCTTTCTTAAGACAATAGCTTGTACAGTAATTTTAGGCCAGTTTAGGCTGTGAGCCTTGAAGCCCAATCATGCCAGTTGTATGACCCAGGCAGGTTATCACACATGTTCCTGTGCCTCAGTTTCTTCATCTATCAAAGAGGGAAACAGACCTTAGCTCAGCAGATTATAAAAATGAGCAAGTTTGCACATGTTAAATGCTAGAGTACTTGGCATACAGCACACGTGCAACACTATTCTGTAACTCTGGAAATCTATTATTAATGTTACTCAAGGCCTGTGGTTAGAGAGTCTCGAGTTTAAAATGTCTTGAATGGTGAGAACTCAGGCTTTGGAGACACAGAATAGACAGACAGGGGCTGGCACTGCTGGGAGCAGGTAGGGAGCAGGACTCCTGGCTAAACACTCCTCACTGTAGCTCAGTGTGCTGAGGGCAATGGAGTCACCCATTAGGAGCCGGAGATGTTGAGAGGTTTAAAAGCCATGCATCACCATCCTCTGCAAATACTGGTGACAGACTGCGAACATGGACAGCTGAGGGGTAGCCAACCACTTCAACCAAACCGCCCGGGGAAGTGTATTCTCTTTCTCCCCACACAGCACCTGCCCGGGGATGTGACTCAATGGAAGAGCAGCTGCCTAGCATCCACAAGGCCCAGGCTTCACATCTGAGAACTGCAAATAATCAGCCAATAAATTACACCCACGTGGCAGGCTCTTGACAATGTTGAACACATGCAAACTCCTCTGTACACAGACACACAAATTTAAGACTAGAGTACATTTTTTAAATGCCCTGACATTTCTCGGGGAACGCTGACACACTGGGTGTGTGCTGTCCACAACTCCCATATAAATTACTGGTATCTCACATCAAGTGGAAGGTGGCTTGCAGGCCCACTGATCCCTGTCACACATTCTGGTCCATCTCCCAACAGTCTCCAGGAAAATAACCAGCAAACCGGAATCAGTCTTTGATAGAAAAATGGAAGGAGGAAATTCATGGAAACAGGACTTACTCACAGTTGTATTTTATCGCTTCCTCTCCACAGCCTGAAGACAGTGGCACGGTCCCGGCCTCCCGAATCACAGGCTCCTGCTCCTCTTTGGGTTCACAGTTAAAGGCCAAAGCTTAATGTTATTTTAATTGTATTTCATGCCTAGATCAGAAGCATTTTGAAGTCTTTTTGATGTAAAAAGGGCAGCTTTTGAATCCAAACAAACTTGTGGCATCTTTAGACAGTTTCCTGAACACTAATGGCCTCTAAGACCCAGGAAATCTATGGGCCGAACAATCGGAGCACTTACTTGAAATGCAAAGGTAAGGTAACTAAGGAGGACGTCAAGAGTTCCTCTGCTGAGGCCCCCTTGATATTAAAAGCCAGTCTAATGGGCACTCTAATCAGGAGGCAGTGAGTGAGGAACTCTGCTATCCCGGGAAGACTCATCTCCGCCTCAACTGCAGCCTGCCCACTTACAGTCCTTGATATCCAAAGACCGCAAATGCAACACTTCAGTACGTAGTTCTGTATTTTGGCTGAATGGTGGTTCTATTGATTACTTCACCACATTTTAACATGACTTCTTTCCTCCTTAGGTGTCACTTACACTGATGTCGGCAGGAGTGACAAACTTACTTGAGCAGGACTACGGCGCAGCGTGGGGATTTCAAAAGCAGGAAAGGGCATCAGGGAGATCCACGCTTGACTCTCCACTCCACTCCCAGACGCACAGCCTGAGGAGGTGACATGATCACTCTCGGCCTCAAATTCCCGTCCAGAAAAAGGGAGTGCTAAGAACATTGCCTCGAGAAATGGCTATGAGGAAAGACACAGAAAGCTGGTGACCCGTGCCTGGCAGACTGTGACGCTCTTACTCAAATGCACAGTGCGGTGCGCTACCAGGAAGAAAAAGCCTACAGAAATACATCCTTCTGTCTTCAAGTGACAACAGCAACAACACACATTTGGAAAATGACCTAGGTTACCAAGAACATAAACTTTTACACCAAGGCCTTTAAGCCTGGCTTTAAGCCACCATGCCCTATTCAGCAGAACCTGTCACCGACCATGGGGACAGCGGCCACCAGAAAGCCCACACCCCATGCAGACCAGCACCCATCAGGAGGCTACACTTGGCACTGGCACTCACATTAGGCAAATGCCACCAGTGCATTGGTCACCATTGAGGAGGTCAGGTCAGCCAAGATCTGGCAAGTGCCACCTGTGGCATATTCCCAGTAGGGCCTGCATTCAAACCAAGATGAATATGCCACACTGCCCATAAACTGAACTGTTTACAAGGCACTTCACTTGCAATTGCTGGTTAGGACTCTGGTTTGTTGCTACCCACACCCTGAGAAATTAACATGAAAAACCATGAAGCAGTGGGCAGATTTAATTAATGCAGTACTTTACATGCAGAGGAGAAATGAACCAGCTCTAAAGTCTCCTGTACACACAAGGGCAGAGCAGAAGTCGGTGGCTCCCAGGCCACAGCAGCACTGCCACAGCCAGGTCCAAACATGGGTGTGCGGAGACATCTGGACACCTGCTCAGGGGCCTCTGACAGGCTGCTCTCCTGAGCACAACCTGGGGGCAGCACAGCCACTCTGGGTCACACAGGACAGCAGGGAAGTTACTTTAGCTATCACTGTAGGTAGGAAGGAGATATGAGCTAAAATTAGAAAACACAAGAAGATAAGTAATAGCAGGAAAAAGTGAAGCCTAAATTTGCCTCTTGGGAAATATACATAAAATATAATTATCTAAGTAAACAAGAGGA
Source organism: Dolichotis patagonum (assembly GCA_004027295.1). Classification (NCBI taxonomy): domain Eukaryota; kingdom Metazoa; phylum Chordata; class Mammalia; order Rodentia; family Caviidae; genus Dolichotis; species Dolichotis patagonum. Next base: position 11,044 of record PVJX010042282.1, read on the forward strand.
AAACAGAAAAATAGGTATATATTGTGTGTGACTTAATAAATTCAGATCAGAGGGAAGATTCTCTAACAAAATATAAAATGAATGAAACTGAGAAAAAACAAAGCAGAAAACCAGAATTACTAACTATATGCATGGATGTGTAAAAATCAACAGCATTTATCAACAACAAAACTATAAAATATAAATTTAAATACAGAAACACTTGTTACTTAAGCTTAAATTTTTAAAAGATATGGAAACTCCCTGTGAACTTTATTAAAAGTTATTTTAAAATGGCCTAAACACAAATCACGTTAATAGAAAGATTCAATACTATGCAATTTTTACTCCACATTAATCTACTAATTGCAATTCTTATCAAGACATAAACACATCTTTTGCTACAAGCTGACAGTTTGATCCCAGAATTCCAACAGAAAAAAAGAGCCAAGAATAATCAAGAAACTTATTTATTTATTTATTTATTTATTTATTTGATACAGGGTCTCGCTGTGTAATTCAAGTTGGTCTTGAACTCAAGGCAACCCTCCTGCCTCAGTCTCCTGAGTGCTGGGATCACAGGCATGCACCACCATGCTCAGCCTCAAGAAACTTCTGAAACACAAAGCAGGAAGGACTTACCGCCTTACCAGACACCAGCACCCTTTGCACAGGTATAGTAATTAAAACCATGTGGCGTTAGTTCATTCAGGATTACACAGATCAATGCAAGAGAACAGAGTTATGCATATGGGCCCTCAAATTTATGTAAAAACCTTATATATGATTATGGAAGTACTACCATTGATGATAGAGGAGGAAAGAGGGTTTATTTTCATACAAAAACAGAAACTGGATCTCTATGTTGCTGTCTTCACAAAATAAATTCCAGATGGTGTACAGCCCTACCATGAAAAGGGAAACTTTAAAAATCTATTAAAAGAAAATTTTAGAAACAATCCCATTAACATGAAGGCTGTTTAAACAAGACACAGACACAGAAATACAAGCCATAAAAAAGGGGGAGGTTGTAGCTGTGAGAAAGACGGATTTATCTGAGCACATTAAAATTAAAAACCTGGAGCCTTCTGATTCCTAGAAAGACAGAATGAAGGTGGCAACAAAACCCCTTCCTCAAGATGCAGTTCTCAAGTCTGGTGATACCAGTGTCTGAGAATGCGGGCTCTCGACCACTTCCTACGATTCTGTTCTTTAGAAACCTCTTTCAGCTCCGCTTCATACTTCCTGCCTCAGCTGTCCTCTCCCCCAGCACACTGCTCTCTACAGGGTTCGGGAAGTGCTTCCCCTTCCTCCGCACCATGGTTGTCCAGCGGGGCAGCTCCACGCCTCGGGGCCTGCACACTTTCTCAGGGGCTGTTCACTCCACACAGGTCCTCTCCATCAGCACACAAACCTGGGCTCCCGTCGCCACCACGGGACAGAAACTGCTCCTGATCCCACAGCTTCCCTCCATGTCCGGGCTCTGCCACTCCCCACCCCATCCTCTCCAAGGAGCCCCAGGTGCTCCCGTGCTCCCACCAAACCCGCCAGGTGGCTCCCTGAACCCCGGTCTTCCCTGCCCCTCAGCAGCAGCTGCCACCAGTTACCCCTTCCACTCGGGACGGCCCCTTTCTTGTCTCCAGGACCGGAACTCTCTGGCTCCTATTCCTTTCTAGTTACTAAAGCTGGACTCTCTGGTGCTGGACCCTAAATCTTCCGCCTCTCTACCCTGCAGGATTCCAGAGACACATGTCCAACCTAGTGCCTTCAACTCTCCCGCTTGCATTTCACGGGCACCCAAAGGAAAGAGCTCCCAAGCCAAACTCCTGAATTTCTCTCTGAACTGGCGCTCTCCGCCTCCTCCACCTCAGGGAAGGCACTGTCCTCCCTCAGTTACCATTAGTTGCTCCCTTGTTTCTTCCTCTGAAACGTGTTCAGCTGTGTATTCCCACTCTGCCACTCCAGGCACATTACTCAGGCTCTCCATGAAACACAGATAGACAGGTGTGTTTAGATGGATAAGACAGATAGACAAACAGAGAAATACCTACACAAATCTCTCGCCATATATCTGTATCGACATGATTTATTTTAAAGACTTGGCCCCCTCACCATAGAATTTGTATCCAAAAATCAGTAGCAGCATTTTAAATGCTTTCATCCTCTACTAGACTCACCTTTGGGGGAGGAAACACTGAACCCAGTCTGCTGATGGCCCTGCTGCCACCCACAGCCTGGGAGACGGAGGTCCTGCTGGTGTCCTGCAAATGCAGAGCCACTGGGCAGACCAGGCCCTACGGCCCAGCGCCTTCCCATAGGAGGACTCCATGTGGGTGTGAGGTAATGATTAAGTTTTACAAACAGCATGGTATTTCAACTAGCGGGGGCAATGATTGGTTCAAACAGGTGATTTACTGAAATACACAACTTCTACTCCGTAAGGATACAGAACAACCTACGGCTAAAAGAACAGCCCTCAGATCATATCAGGCCCGTCCTAGCTGGCATGACTTGTACATGACAAATGGTTTGAGAGAATTGTTGAACAAAAAGAGGAGCTAGAGAAACCACACGGCTTACAAAACTTTAAAAACCTTGGAACCTAGAAAATGTTTTCCTAATACTCAGAATAAGGTATATGGCTTGGAGCAGGTCCTCGGCGACACTGCGCAGAGGGACACACAGGTAGAGCAGTGGACGAGCGCACTGTGAACAGACAGGTGTCCAGAAATGTGCCTACAGCTTCATCCAGAAGCGCCACCAAAAAAGGCCACTTCTGCTGAGCTACTAAAAAACATGACCTGGTTTTCAAAAAAGTATACCAATGGGCACTTCACCACTAAAACTATAATGTAAATAACTGCAGGGAAAGCTGACATACCAAGAAACGCACTGAAAGCACCCAGTATTTCTATACTGGTGTAAACTTTTCATGTCCATTTAATTACATAGTTTTCAAATCAACTCTATGGAACAGGGATAATTTTCCTATTTAAAATTACCAATCTTAAATGCTCAGTGATTGCTCAAGAAAAGTTGAATGTTTTGATCTGTGGATAAGTAAGAACCTTTTTTTTTTGGTTCTGTTTTTGTTTTTCCTATGGAAGGATGGTGAATAAAATAACCAAGAGAAAAAGGTACAGCACAGGTCAGTGCTTTACTGAAGCCTGTGTGTAACACACCAGCGAGCTAACTAACGCAGGGAATGTCTGGGTGACCCCACACTCCCCACCGCTTACAAGCGCTGGTCAGTAACCAAGGGCAGAAA
>PVJX010042283.1:0-14235 GCA_004027295.1 Dolichotis patagonum
AACTGCACCGTGCAGGTCCTGATGTGCCAGGGTCTCTCTCCTTCTGGCCTCCCAAAGTCTGCCACACTCTCAGCTGCCCCCAGAGAGGGGGGGATTTCCTTGTTCTCCTGGCACCCCGAGTCAACCACACATTTCAGGTCCCAATGCACCAGGGTCTCTCTCCTTCGGGCCGCTGAAAGTCTGCCACACTCTCAGCTGCTCCCAGAGAGGGGAGTTCCTTGTTCTCCGGGCACCCCGAGTCAACCGCACAGTGTAGGTCCCGATGCGCCAGGGTCTCTCTCCTTCAGGCCGCTGAAAGTCTGCCACACTCTCAGCCACCCCCAGGAGAGGGGAGGAGCTCCTTGTTCTCCTGGCACCCCGAGTAAACTGCACAGTGCAGGTCCCGAGGCGCCAGGGTAGGGTCTCTCCCCTGCAGGCCCCCCAAAGTCCACCATACTCACCTGCTATTTCTTTCTGATGAATTGACCATTCCATTTCCAAAGTTCTGAAATGGCCATCAGACCACAGAAAGAATTCTCTTAGGCTCCTATTTGAAACCAGCAGCTACAGCGATCTGCTGGCCTTGCTTCAGGGCCACTTCTCATTTTTTTTTTTTAAATTATTTAAGGAAAAAAACAAAAGAAAAATCTTAGAAATAAAACATAATTTCATAAAGAATATACAGTAAGAAATCACTAGTTGATAAATTACATACTGTCCTCTTAGAAATAGTTGTTCAAGTTACCAGAGTAAAGCATACAAGGTGAACATTTAAACAGCGAGACTGCAAACAATTCTGTTCAACTATCCAATTAAAATTTAGTAATGTTGTTATCCTACACACTTAAACATGCATGCAGTTATATCCTTTAAGGTGCTTTCTTTTCTTCTCTTTATTACAATAGCAATTACACATTTTCAGTTTTATTACTCTTATATTTCTTATTACTTTTTACTCTAGAGACACTATGTGATATAAATAATATTATTATTTATTTCATTAATGAGAATAGCCTCATGTTGTTTCCATTTGCCTATGAAGGCCTCAAGATCATCCTTTTCATAGCTGGGTAATATTCCATTGTATAAAAATACCACATCTTTTTCATCCACTCGGTGGTTGATGGGCATCTTGGTTGTTTCCAAGATTTAGCTATTACAAATTGTGCTGCTATGCACATGGGTGCTCATAAATCACTGTGATATGACCTTTTCAGTTTTTCTGGGAAAATACCCAGGAAGGAAATAGCTGGATTGAATGGAACTTCCAATCCCAGTCTTCTGAGAATTCTCTATACTGATTTCCATAGTGACTGCACCAGTCTGCACTCCCACCAATTGTGAAGCTGTGCTCCTTTTTCCCCTGCAGCCTCGCCAGCATTTGTTATCAGTTGATTTTTTGATGGCAGCTATTCTTTCTGGAGTAAGATGAAATCTCAATGCTGTTTTAATTTGCATGTCTCGAATGACCAGTAATGGTGAACATTTCTTCATGTATTTGTTTGCCATTTATATATCTTCATCTGAGAACTGTGTGTTCATCTCAGATGCCCATTTTTGGAGAGGGTGTTTGAATGTGAGGGGCTTGATGTTTTTTCAATTCTTTATATGTTCTTGATATAAGTCCTTTGTCTGAGGGGTTGCTGGCTAAAATTCTTTCCCATTCTGTGGGTTTTCTTTTCACTCTGTTGGTGATTTCTTTTGAAGTGCAGAAACTTTCCAATAATATGAGATTCCAGTTGTTTATTCTTTGAAGTGTTTCCTGTTCAGTTTGCATTTTGCTCATGAATTTTCTGCCTACCCGTATGCCTCCAAGACTTCTACCTACCTTGTCTTCCAGTAGACTTAGGGTTTCTGTTTAATTTTTAGGTCTTTGATCCATTTAGACTTTAGTTTTGTGCATGGTGATAGTCATGGATCTAGTTTCAGTCTTCTGCATGTGGAGAGCCAATTTTTCCAACACCATTTATTCAAGACGCTATCTTTTTTTCCAGTGAACATGTTTAGTCCTTTTGTCAAATATAAGGTGGCTAAGTGTCTTTGTAGTTGTGTTTGTAACTTCTAATCTGTTCCACTGATCCTCAGTCTTTGCCAGTACCATGCTGATTTTATCACTGTGGCTTCATAGTACAGTTTTAAGTCAGGAATTGAGATGCTTCCTGCCTTGCCTTTGTTGCCCAGAATTACCTTTGCTATTCTAGATTTCTTCTGTTTCCAAATGAATTTTAGGAGTGTTTTCTCTAAATCTGTGAGCTATGTTAATGGTATTTTGATTGGGATTGCATTAAATCTGTATAATAGTTTTGAGAGTATGGCCATTTTCACAATGCTGGTTCTTCCAAGCCAAGAGCAAGGAATGCCCTTCCATTTTCTAAGATCCTCTTCAATCTCCTTTTGTAGTGTAGCATAATTTTCAGCATATAAGTCTTTTATATTCTTAGTTAGGTTGATTCCTAGGTATTTCATTTTAAAAATGCTATTGTGAAGGGCGATATTTTCATATTTTCTCTCTTGGTGAGTTTTTTGTTTGTGTACAGGAATGCTATTGATTTTTAAGTGCTGACTTTGTATTCAGCTACTCTGCTGAATTTGTTTATTACCTCTAGTAGTTTTGTAATGGAGTTTTTTAGGTCTTCTATATAGAATATCATGTCATCTGCAAATAGTGATAATTTAACTCCTTCTTTTCCTATCTTTATTCCTTTTATTTCTTTCTCTTGTCTGATTGCCCTGGCTAGTGTTTCCAGAACTATATTGAATAGGAGTGAGGATAGTGGACATCCTTGTCTTGTTCCTGATTTTAAAATGAAAGCTTTCAGTTTTTGTCCATTTAGTATAATGTTGACTGTTGCTTTGTCATAGATGGTCTTTATAAGATTGAGGTAGACACTGTGCATTCTGAGTTTTTGAAGGGTTTTTATCATGAACATGTGTTGGGCTTTATCAGAAGCTTTTTCTGCATCTATTGAGATGACCATGTGGTTTTTGTTTTTGGCTCTGTTGATGTGGTATATTACATTTACTGATTTGCATAAGTTAAACCATCCCTGCATTCCTGGAATGAATCCCACTTGGTCATGATGTATAATCTTCTTGATGATTTGCTGCATTCTATTTGCCAGTATTTTATTGAGAATCTTTGCATCAATGTTCATTAGTGACATTGACCTATAGTTCTCCTTTTGGTTGGGTCTTTCTCTGGTTTTGGTACGAGAGTAATACTTGCCTCCAGGAATGATCTAGGGAAGATTGTTTTCTTTTCAATTTCATTGAAGAGTTTAAGGAGTATTGGCATCAAATCTTCTCTAAATTTCTTGTAGAACTCAGTCATGAATCTATCAGGACCTGGGCTTTTCTTTGTTGGTATGTTTTTAATTACATTTCAATTTCAATAGCTGGTATTGTGTTATTCTAAATTGCTATATCTTCTTGGTAGAGCTTTGGTAGTTCATATGTTTCTAGAAATCTGGCCATTTCCTCTGTGGTTTCCTCTCTATGTGAGTAAAGATGTTCATAGTAGGTGTTCATGATCTTTTGAATTTCCATGGGATCTGTAGTAATTTCCCCCATTAAGACCTTATTACATTAATTTGGCTTTTTTCTTTCTTTTTCTTTATAAGGTTAGCTAGAGGTTTGTCAATTTTGTTTATTCTCTCAAAAAAACAGCTTTTTTACTCATTAATTCTTTGTATTTTTAGTTAAAATTGCATTGATTTCTGCTCTAATCTTCACAATTTCCTCTCTTCTATGAACTTTGGGTTTAACTTCCTCTTCTTTTTCTAGATACTTGAGATGAAGTATTAGGTTGTATATTTGTGCTTGCTCTCTTTTTTTGATATGACAATATACTGCTATATATTTCTCTCTTAAGACTGCTTTCATTGCATGCCACAGATTATAGTATGTTGTTTCTGCATTTTCATTGAATTGTAGGTATTGCTTTATTTCTTCTTTAATTTCATCTGTAACCCACTGGTTTTTCATAGGGTTGTTATTTATGCAGGTTTTGCGATTTCTTTGTCATTTACTTCCAATTTCAGTTCACTATGGTCAGATATTATGCATGGGATAATTTCAGTACCTTTGCATTTACTTAAGAATGTTTCATGGGATAATATATGGTCTATTTTGGAGAATGTCCCATGCACAGCTGAGAAGAATGTGTATTCTGATGTGGTTGGATGGAACACTCTGTAAACGTCTACTAAGTCCAATTGCTCACAGATGTGATTCAGTTCTATTATTTCTTTGCTGACTTTTTGTGCAGTTGATCTATCTCTTTGTGACAATGGGCTGTTAAGGTCCTCTGTTACAATTTTGTTCTTAAGTATTTGGTTTTTCATGTCCATTAGTATCTTTCTTACATAATTGGGTGCTCCTGTGTTTGGTGCATATATATTTATAATTGTTAATTCTTCCTCTTGAATTTTTCCACTTAGGAGTATGTAGTGACCTTCTTTATCTTTTTTAATCATTTTAGGTTTGAAGTTCACATTGTCTGCAAATAGAATAGTTACCCCTGCTTTTTTTTGGGATCCGGTTGCATGGGATAATGTTTCTCATCCTTTGACTTTTAATCTATGACTTTCTTTTTGGGTCAGATGTGTTTCTTGTATAAAGCATATCGTGGAATCCTGTTTCTTGATCCATTCTGTCAACCTATTTCTTTTGATAGCTGAATTGAGGCCATTTACATTTATGTATATCACTGATATGTACTAGCTTGACTTTGCCATGTTATGTTCCAGTCATTTGCTTTCTGCTTTTCCCCCTTGTTTAATTGCTTGTCCTACCTGGTGGTTTATTTCTGTTGTTGTTCTGGAGATTGTGGTCATTTTTATCTCTGTGTAGTATGTCTTTCAATACTCTTTCTAGAGTTGATTTGGTGGATGTGAATTTCTTCAGTTGTTCTTTGTCAAGGAAGTATCTTGTTTCTCCATTAAATCTGAATGAAAGTTTTGCTGGGTACGTCAGTCTGGGTTGAAAGTTGTTTTCTTTCAGGGCTTGAAATACCTCACTCCCAGCTCCTCTTGACTTGAGGGTTTGTTCTGAAAAGTCTGCTGTGATTCTAATGGGCTTTCCTTGATAGGTGAGTTGTGCCTTTTCTCTAAGTTTTTAGTATTCTGCTTTTATGCTGTATGTCTGAGATCTTAATTATTATATGTCTGGGTGTAAATTTATGTTGGTTGTGACTTTTTGGCATTCTATATGCCTCACTTACCTGCATATCAGATTTTTTCCCCATGTTTGGGAAATTTTCTGCTATTACTTCTGTGAATATTTTAGCTATGTCATTTGCATTGACTCCTGCATCTTCACTGATGCCTATTAATTTTATATTGTCACTCTTGGCATCATCTTGAAGCCGCTGGAATGTCATGTCATGCTGCTTTGTTATTTTTAAAGTTCTATCCTTTCATGATCACTAATTGTGATCTTGTCCTCAAGGTCCGCAATCCTATCCTCAGCTTCATTTAAATAGTTTTTCATGCTTTGAATAGATTTTTTGTTTCTTGGATGTCTCTTTGAGTTTGTTTCATGAGTTCTGCTTGTTTTCTATATTGTTCATTCAAGGTTTCAATCAGTTTCCCATGTTCCTGCACTTTTTTCTCTATTTCTTCTTAGATGCACTAAGCAACTCCTTTACTAAGGTTTGTATTTCTATCTTTACATGGGATAGTACTTCTAATTTGATTTCCTCTTTAGTCTCATGGGGTTGTTTTTTTATTTCACCTGTTATCTTTTCAGAGATTTCCAGTGTGTTACTTTTGAAGTCCTCCATTTCAATGTTTCCTGTACTTGCTCCTGGTGAGCTAGATGTTTGAGATTGCATTTTGATTTTTTATTTTGCCATTTTCCTCTTTTGAGTTAATATTTGGTCCTTCAATCCCACTAGTGTGAACTGTTGGTAGTGTGTATCTTGGGGTCTTAATGTAAGGCTGATGTTTGCCCAATTGCTGGGTCCCACAATGAATAGGTGGGCCTTTCATCTGACTTCCCAGTGCAGGGCCTGTTAAGTGAGTCCTATATTCTTCCTGGACTGACAAGCCTACTAGTATTGATGTAAGTCAGCTTTTAGCTCCTGCTATTAGTTTATTAGTTTATTAGCTATTAGTTTGTGTCAGCTGAGGCCCTACCATGTCCCTCTTGTGTGCCTGTGTGTCTCATAAGCTGTTTTGACTTTCTCCAAGTTGGGGGAGTCCTTATTGGCACACTTATCACCCTGCTTGATGTTTCTGTGTGGAGGAAAGAGTCACCTACACTCTTGTCAGACTCAGGGGGCTTTACTACTGGCCCTATTTACCCACTGTACATCTCTATTTTAGGGGCATACTTACCACACTGACTGGAGCCTGCTGAGATCTTCTGTTTGGGTGAGGCAGTTATTAAATCTCCCTCCAGGCTAGCACAGTTAATCCTCTATAGCCCAAGGTACTGGGAGAAAGGGTGGGAGCTGAAGATCAACAAAAGTATTAGGTCCAGAAGGTAGGGAGTGTCCCCAAGGGGCCAGTAGATGTCCTGGTTCTAGGAGTCTGCTGGGTGTGGGCCACAGTCCCAGGGCAGTGTGGCATTCCTCAGCACTGACTGGAGTCATGCAGGAAGTGGATGGCTGTGTGGACCAAGGTCCAAAGGCAGCACGTGTTCCCCAGTGCCAGCAGGAGTCACACAGGAAGCTCACAGCAACACAGGCCAAGGACCCAGAGTGGCATCACGTTCCTCTGTGCCAGCTGGAGTCACACCTATTTCTGCATTTTGAGCGCTATTTCAAAACTTCCTTGGTGCACTGGGAATCACCTGGCCCACTTTTGGCTCCTGGGAAAGACTGCTGGCAATTGCTTGTGACTTGGAGCTTACTGGTTGTGGGCCAGTTGGGCCCACAGTGACTCTGATTTTACACCCAAGGCATAGGACCTTACCCATGGTGGTACCACCTGGAACCAAAGTTCCAAAGTATCACCATGCACTGGGATTCAATCCCCTTGCTCTGTCAGGGGTAGGGACTGGATTCCTGGCACTGCTTGCTGCTTGGAGTTCTCCAGGCATGGCCCAGTTAGGCCTGTGGGTACCTCTCCTGCTTCTTAGGGTGATTTCAGATGCAGGGTGTGGTCCTACCACCTGGGACCAAGGTTCCAAGGTTTCCTCCTGTACTCGGATTCAACCTGCATGCGCCCATAGTGCCCTGGACCTGTTGTACATACTTATCCTTGAATACACCACACATTACTGTGCAACCTTATGAAAGAAGGGAAGATAGACTCTATTTGCTCATTATTGTGATACACACAGTATAAGCACGAGCTGTCTATTTTATGGGCAGTGAATGTGAGCTTAACAGAAGTGTGCTCATGTAGCATTTGTGAGGTTTTGGAACTGATCCTCAGAACTACCCAAAATTTATTTGGTAGTAAACAAAAATGCATTCACTTCCTGTAAACCAGTTTATACATTTCCCTCAAATATGATGCTGAACATCTATGGAGTTCCTGCTTGTATATCTTTTATTTTTGTGGATTAAAAATGTAAACTTATAGAAATACATGGTTAACATTAGGTAATTTATAAGAAGGAATACTTCAAAAATTCTCTCAGAAAAATATATATCGAAGCATGAGAGAATATAAAAATTAAAGTTTTAAATTGACTAGTAGACATCTATGTAAATGTCCACTACAATTTGGATTAAAACTTTGCAATGTACAAAAAAAAGAAGTTGCTGGCAGTTTATTTATGGCTACCTAAGTCTCAGTGGAGAAGGTGGTCACACAGGAAGAGATGAGAGGGACAAGAAGATTTAAGCATGATTCTGGGGACCATCATCTTTTAAAGGTAGGATGGAGAAGGCTAAAAGAAACAGTAGTGATCCATGTTGGAAGTCATTATGCCAAGCAAGAAAGCAGCAGGGCCCCTTTCTGGAAGTGGCTGTGGCCTGAGTGAGCAGCGGGCAATCCAGGAAGAGAACCTGTCAGCATCTCCCATGAGCCTACCAGGGCATGGGCTGAGAATCAGACATCCAAGTCCCACCCTCAGGGTTGGCAACTGAGGACCATAGGTCTGAGTATCTCTTGGGAGGATGACAGTAAACAGTATAGCAAATATGGGGTTTTTCCTTCTGCCGTCTCTTTGAAGGCCAACATTGTTTTCACTGTTTGCTTTATTCTGATAGAGTTTCTTGCTCAATTGTATATTGTGTCTTGATAGGATTTATAATGTGCTGTTTTTGTTTTGATTTGACTCTACCTGATTGAATGGACAACTACTGAGATATACTACTGAGATATAATGAGATATACTATGGCATCTGTTACTGTTATCCAAGTATCCTGCCCTGAAATTCTGTACCAATTTCACTGCATTGTTTTGATTGGCTTTTTGTTCTGTCTTGTTCTGTTATAATTTACAACCTTCAAAATAAAAAAAAACAGTAATGAAAGAGTCTTATATTAGAAAAATAACACATGAAACTCTTGCAAAAAATGTACTGAAGACAATAAACAATACTTAAAAGAGGAATTTGTGGTTAGGAGGAACTGGAATGCAACTATCCTCTACACTGGGAAAATTGATGGCAGTTGCCTCATTCCTGAGAGTGGACTTGTCACAACTAATTATGAGAAATTACATTGGAATGGGTGGAGGTAGAAGTTAGTGGTTCTGAAGTGGAAATATGAATCTTATTTTGGTCACATGTTCTGTGAATGGTTGTTCCAGTTTTGCAATATAGATTTTTTTCTGGATAGAATGAGTAACTGCTTTATTGTCAAATACTATTAATATCTTCTACATATGTATTTTAAATTGTGACACATTTACAGTGATAATTTCTCACTGTTGTAATTCTACTATATTGAATATAAGTAATACACATTGAATACAAATAACACATTTAGTTTTTTTTAAATCGTTAGGTAGAAAGTGTTACAGGTTGCTGAGTTAGTCAGAAATATTATAGGCAGTAAGATAAGACTAGGTCCTCAGTGGCTCCAGTGCAGACACCTGGAAAATGCTGGGGAAGCTGACGCCTCCTGCTATGCACCAGGCTTCAAAACAAAAGACCATACAAATGCACTCATATCCTGAAGATTGATACCCTAAATAGTTCCCTGCCCCCTAGGAAAGAGTCACTGCTCTGTAAGCATGCCCGCTTTCTACATGACTCGCTTGCCCATTTGTCCCTAATGTAATTATTTTACCTGAACTATTGCTCTTATTGGCTAACTATAGTTATGTCCCTCTTATGCCCATCTGCCTTGTTGTTTCTAAAATTCATTCTTCGATTTTAGAGAACACGAGCTTGTAGACATTGTAGGTTGGTAGTTTCATTCCACTATATCATTTGGAGGTCTTCCAAGGAGATCACTGTCACTGTATGGAGGTGAGAATTTGCTTTTGCTTTATAGACTCTGGACTGAGACTCATTTAGGTAACAAATTTTTATGCTTCAAATTTTGCTTTGTCTTTGCCAGTTGTTTATAACTATCTGTGACTCTTAAGTTAAAACGTGAAATTTATAATGATATTTCTTTAATGGTTTATTATTATTTTCTTCTTGTACAAGTTAAATGTAAATTGGTTGCTAAAGTTACTGGTACTCCTTACTTGACTGTATTTAGACAATAGCACTAGAGAGAAAATACTAGAACATCTCTGACAGGCTTTAATGTAAACTTCTGTAAAATGGTTCTCTTAAATGGAAATCTAGCACAGATTTAAAAATATGCATGCTTACAATAAAAACCAGGACTCCTTTCACCATTTAAGCAGTCCTAGGCTGGTGGCCAGACTTAAGACTTGGAAGACAGGTTTCACGGGGACAGACTGGCTCTGATCCTCCTCTATATTCTAGAGGAAATGTCAGGTCTTTCCTGCTTCTAATTTTCCACCTTTGTCTTTACTTCTACTCATTTCCCACTTTCTACTTTCCTTATAGAGGCATGTGAAGTCAGAAAGAACTCTAGACTATTAAAACATTTTCCTTCTTAGTTAAGCTCATAGAAAATGAGCATTTGCTAATGCTGAAGACAAGAAAGTCATCTTAGATAAAGGACACATACCCCATCTCTGGGTAAGATGAGACATTAATTGGAATTGTGCATGTCCAGGAGAACACACACAAAGGCCATGCCCCGGTTCAGTGTTCTGGGCAAATCTCCTTTGGAGATTAAACCTGAGACACAGTGGGGAGCATCAACTTCCTATGAAGGTGAAAGAAACTATCCTTGGAAGCAGCACACATATGGGACTTAAATACATTAGAATAAGGAGGCTCTCCAATCTCTCAAGTTGTGGACTTTAAAACCTTTATTGTAAGTTCATAGAGCAGTAGGTAATGACCTTGCTCAGTCTTTTAACTCTTCCTTATAGAATTTTGACAAACAGTGGTTACTCTGCCAGCTAATTAATTGCTTTTATAGCAGCTGTCACCCTCAAAGGACAGGTTCCCCAGCATCTGTTTGGTAAATCCCCATTGAAGCTAATGGAATCAGTGGAATGTTGACCAGACAGATAGCTGGATTCCTTTCTGGAGACTGATGTCTGGTTATCCTAGCTGATAGAAACTGAAAACTGAGGGTTCCTGGCCAGGGCAACTCTCTGGTGGACACCCTACAGCTCCTCGGTAGACATTTGCTCATGACCACTGAAAATCTCCACTTTTCTATCATCTTTATTTCTAAACTTTCAGTAGATTTTCAGATCATATTACCTTCCCCCACCATCAGAGTTTAGGCTGAGGTAGTTAGGCTGTTGGTCACACTTCACAGCAGGTAGTAGGAAAAGATTTACATTTGTGCCTTACATATGTTAATTAAGAGTAAATAGGCTTTTCTATGTGCCTAGAAAATTGATGTGCCTTTTTTTTTCTAACATAAAATGTGACTGCTAGGTGATAATTTGTTTTTACCTGTGAGCGTCAACATTATAGAAATTTAAGTGAAAATGTAAAAATGTCCCTCCACTAGAAAAGATTGCCTGGGTAATTTGAGAACACAAGTGCCTTGGAAAATTTCCCCGGGGGCCCAAGGCAAAGTTCCTCAGGTTAATTTGTTGTCTCTGTTTGTGAGGGAATCTCCTAGAACAGAAATGCTTTAGCCCACCTTTTTGTGATAGGCAAAAGTAGGAGATGACAAAGTTGTACTTCCTTCTTTAAGCATTCCTTATGGAAACAAAATTCTTTTTTTTTTTATTTTAAAGAGAATAAAACAAAAGAGGGCAGAACAAAGCAGAATCAGAACAGAACAGCATAAGCAACACAGCACTTTACAATAAGACAACCCGACATTAACTGTAGCTATCAAAAAATCTCTTTCTTTGCTATAGTTGAGCATAGTTTCAAATACAATAATATCAAACACAACAAAATAGTATAAAACCATTCAAAAGAATGAAAGAATTACAGGGCATTCTGAACCAAATAACAGAGAATGATCAATGGCTACTATATCTCATTTTCAATAAAAAATTTATTTATACTATCACATATTAAAATCCCAATAAGACACAACATGACAACTGATAGTAATAGAAGAACAGAAGCATAGTAGGACTTCAAAGCAAGACAATATTAAATCAGCAATGGCATGGCCCTGAAGCAAGGCCAGCAGATTGCTATAGCTGCTGGTCTCAAACAGGAGCCTAAAGAGAATTCTTTCTGTGGTATGTTGGCCATTTCAGAACTTTAGAAATGTAATGGTCAATTCATCAGAAAGAAATAGCAGGTGAGTGTGGCAGACTTTTGGCAGTCTTCAGGAGAGAGACCCTGGCACATCGGGACCTGCACCATGTGGTTGACTCTGGGTGCCGGAAGAACAAGGAGCTCCTCCCCTCTCTGGAGGGCGGGCTGAGAATCAAACATTTCATGTTGTCCTGACCCCTGTCCTGTGTCTGCCTCCCTTAGCAAGTGGGAGCCAGTTAACTACACATCTTGTGAAAAGATTGGCTATGTTATTTAGTATGAGCTACCCTTATGCAAAGATATGGACAACTATTTGGAAGAAAACAAGAGACAATATGACAGATAGTGAAGATCTCTGGTTGTCTAGCTTTGAAATTTATGCTTTCGTATGTCCTGATCCATTCTGTTTTTTTGTGTTTAATTTTACCCCCTTTTAAAATAAAATTTAAAAAAATCAACAATGGCTGCCATAATGCTTTGTTCTCTTCAAAACAGCTGTTCATACCATCACACATAATAAAGTCAAACAAAACAGAATAAAGCCATTCCAACTGATGAATGAAAACACTGAAAGGCTTCAAAGCTATGAAATGGGGAATCATGATTATCATAAAATCTTATATATTCTTACCAACTCTCATACTAGGGAGACTATACAGTATTTATACGGGTGAGTTTGGTTTATTTCACTTATGGTCTCAAGTTGTGTCCATTTATTTATAAATATCTCAATGTGATCATTCTTTATAGCTGAGTAGTACTCCATTGTATAAAAATACCACAACTTTTTTATCCATTCCTCAGCTGATGGGCACTTAGGTTGTTTCCAAGATCTGGCTATTACAAATTCTGCTGCTATAAACATGGGTGCACATATATGACTGTGGTAGGATGTTTTCAGTTCTTCTGGGAATATGCCTAGAAGTGGAATAGCTGGGTCAAATGGGACCTCCAGACCCAGCTTTTTGAGGAATCTCCAGACCAACCTCCACAGTGGTTGCACTAGTCTACACTCCCACCAACAGTGCAGAGTTCCTTCTTCCCCACAGCCTCTCCAGCATGTTATTGGTGGTTTTCTTGCACTTGGCTATTCTTTCTGGGGTAAGATGGAATCTCAGTGTGATTTTAATTTGCATTTCTCTCATGACTAATGATGATGAACATTTTTTCATGTATTTATTTGACATTCATATTTTTTCATCTGAGAACTGTGTATTCATTTCAGATGCCCATTTTTGGACTGGGTCTTTGAATTTCGAGGGTCTGATTTTTTAAAATTCTTTATAAGTTCTAGACAGAAGTCCTTTGTCTGACGGACAGTCCATTAAGATTTTTTCCCAATTTGTGGGTTTTCTTTTCACTCAGCTAGAAATCTCTTTCAACATGCAGAAACTCTTTAATAAGATGTGGCCCCAGTTATTGATTCTGGGAAGTATTTCCCGTGAGGTTTGATTATTGTTCATGAATTCTCTACCTACCCCTATATCTTCGAGATTTTTACCTACTTTGTCTTCCAACAGATTTAGTGTTTCTGTTTTAATATTTAGATCTTTGATGCATTTAGTATTTTAGTTTAGTATGTAGTGATAGGCATGGGTCTAGTTTTAGTCTTCTGCATATGAATAGACAATTTTTCCAGCACCATTTGTTAAAGAGACTGTCATTCTTCCAGCAAGCATGTTTGGACTCCTTATCAAAGATAAGGTGGTTGAGTGAGTTTGTGGTTGTGGTTGTATCTTCCAGTCTATTCCATTGATCGTCAGGTCTGTTTTTATTCCAGTACCACATTGATTTTATTACAGTAGCTTTGTAATATAATTTCAAGTCAGAGATTGTCATGTCTCCTGCCTTGCCTGTGCTGCTTAGAATTGCCTTTGCTATTCTAGGTCTCTTCTGGTTCCAGATGAATTTTAGGAGTGATTTCTCTAGATCTATGAGGTATGTTAGTAGTATTTTGATTGGGATTGTGTTGAATCTGTATAGTAACTTTGGGAGAATGGCCATTTTCACAATGTTTGTTCTTCCTATCCATGAACAAGGGGTATCTTTCCATTTTCTGAGGTCCTCTTCGATTTCCTTTTTCAGGGTATTATAATTTTCCTCATATAGCTCTTTTACTTCTTTCATGAGACTAATTCCTAAGTATTTCATTTTTTGGATGCTAGTGTGAAGGGTGTGGCTTTTCTTACTTTTCTCTCAGTGATTTTGTTGTTAGTATATATGAATGCCATTGATTTTTGAGTATTGACTTTGTATACAGCTACATTGCTGAATTTATTTATTATATCTAGGAGTCTTTCAATGGAGTATTGGGGGTCTTCTATGTAAAGTATCATGTCATCTGCAAACAATGATAATTTAAGTTGCTCTTTTCTTATCTTTACTCCTTTTATTTCTCTCTCTTGTCTAATTGCTCTGGCTAGTATTTCCAGTACTATGTTGAATAGGAGCAGTGATAGGGAACATCCTTGTCTTATGCCTGATTTTAAGGTAAAGGCTTTCAGTTTTTGGCCATTTAATATGATGCTGCTGTTGGTTTGTCATAGATGGCCTTTATTATATTGAGGTAAAGACCATCTATTTCA
>PVJX010042284.1:0-14234 GCA_004027295.1 Dolichotis patagonum
CTGATCTGCTCTGTACTGCCCCCTTTTGTTTTATTCTCTTTCAAATTAAAAAAAAAAATGCTTAAAAAAAAAAAAGAAAATGAGATATTATAGTACCCATTGAGCATTCTCTGTTATTCAGTTCAGAATGCACTGTAATTCTTTCACTCTTTGAATAGTTTTATACTATTTTGTTATGTTTGATATTATTGTATTTGAAACTATGCTCAACTATAGCAGAGTAAGAGATATTGTGATAGCTACTGTTAATATCTGGTTGTCTTAATGTAAAGTACTGTGTTGCCTATGTTGTCTTGTTCTGATCTGTTCTGTTCTGCCCTCTTTTGTTTTATTCTCTTTCAAATAAAGTTAAGAAACAGAAAAAAAATTGTGCAAGAGAATATATGCAGGAATTAGGTCGTTTGTCTGTGACAACCTTACGTATTTTTACTCTAGGTACACTAACAAATTGGTGAGCTTGGCTGTGTTTCATTTTGAAAACAAAATCAGTTACGAAGATAGTATGGGAAATTTTAAAAGATTTTTAAGAGCCCATTTTCAAAAGACATTTGCTTATGTTCAACCTTTTATACGTTTTGAGAGGTATAGAACAAAAGGAAACAAAAAGTAGGATTTTAATTGTTTGAAGTTTGCGTGAGTGATGTTTGAAATATAAATGCTACCTTTATTTTCAGAGATCTGTACTATGAAATCACACTTGTATCATTGTCCTTCTGGGAAGATAGTCTCCTGAATTGTCTTTTTTTGTTGTTGTTTTTTGGTACCGGGGATTGAACTCACAACCTCACGCTTGCCAGGCAGGCACTTAAGCCACTAAGCTAAATCCCCAGCCCTCCTGAATTGTCTACACCAGTGATGGATTTTCTAAAATACTTATTTTAATTTTTAGATGCAGACAGACAAGATTCCATTAATCTCTTCCTGGGCGTTTTCCATCCCACCGAAGGGAAACCTCATCTCTGGGAGCTCCCGACAGATTTTTATCTACATCACAAAAATACCATGAAACTTTTACCAACAAGAAGAAGGTGTGTAAATTCAGATTTGCCATTGTTTTGAATATGAGGTTTGTTTTTCTTTTGGAGAAATAATTATATAAACTAAAGGAGTCATTCTTCCCATGATTGACATGAATTTATCACTGTCGATGTCCTAAGAGTTAGCTAGTGAAATCGTAATTATCAGCTGGTGTTTTGCTAAGGTACAAATAAACTTTTGGAGCTTCATCACTGACTGTAAGTGCCCCAGCACTAGAGCAAATTGTCAGCATCACTGTGGAATGCTCTGTGTGAACCCCTTAAGGATTCTTAGATTCAAGGAGTTATTTTTAGTTTTTCATGTGTGACATTCCAGCAGCATGTACTTTGTGACTCTATTCTTTCTTCCAAGAGACACAGCCAACCCTGGGTGACACGAATAAGACAGGATCACAGACCAGTGGCACCAGTAACTATTCCTGTCACCTCAGTCGCTCAGTTTGGCTTCCCAGAATCATTCATGGGCATAGGTTATTTGGTTACTGTTAAGTTTGTATTAATATTCTCAAAAGAAATGAACAGTTTACCTGAAGCATTTTGATTTGTTGCCCTCAAGGACAGGCCTTTTTAGTGTCACCAACCTGCACAGGTTAGTTTGATGGCAATTCAGTCAGTACAATTCTGAAAAGAAATGAACAGGTTAGACAGGCAGCAGTGACACCTCGATAGAGCCGAGTTGAAATTTCTCCAACTGTGTCACTTGTGACTGTTACTTGACCTCATGAATCCTCACTTTCTGACTGCAAAATGGAGATGACTCTGCACACTCCTCAGGTCATTTTGAGGCTTAAATCAGAAAATATGTGGAGACGTATTAGCATAGCATCTGATGAGAATAAACGGAGTCCTGAGCAGCCAGGCTGTGGAACGCCTGACTCCATGTAATTCCTGGATGACCTTGGGCAAAGTCACTCAGTTGGTCGAATTCTGCCTCTTCATCTTTCCAAGAAGTTTCCTCTGAGATCCTATATGATTACATAAATGCAGCACAGAGTACAATAAATATTAGTGTCACTATTCTTTAAAGAGTTATATTTCCTAATTTTTAGCCTGCAGTAAAAATTGTATAAGATACCTGTGAAAAATCTGGAAACTTCTGAAATATTTCCTCACCATTATAGTGAACTATAGTAATACTTTATTATGTGTTTTCTAACTTGGTACTCACCCTTGGTGTGACTCTGAGATAACAGTTTCATTGAATAAGGAAAGGGGGAAAGGTAAAGTGCTGCACGGTAACATTCACAGAACAAATGCTGTATCCATTTTCACACAGATGAGTCCACTGGGTATGAGGCCCACATTTTCTTTAACCAATCATCTGTTGAGGACATGTGAGCAGATTCCAAGACTCAGCTGTCATGAGTCGTTGCTGTTACAGACATGAGTATGCATGGATGACTAGAATGGGATGTATTTAATTCTTTTGTGAAGATACCTAGAAGAGGACTAGCGGGGTTGCATAGAGTTTCTATTTTCAATTTTTTGAGGACTTTCCATATCGGTTTCCATAGCAGTTGTACCTAGTTTACGTTCCCACCAACAATGTAGAAGGGTTCCTTTATCCCCTGCAGCTCTGCAGGCATTTTTTATTATTTGTTTTTGTTTTTTGATGAAAGCCATTCTTTCTGGAGTGAGATGCAATCTCAGTGTTGTGTAATTGCATTCCTGTAATGATTAGAGATGTTGAGCATTTTTTCAGGTGTTAGCAACCATTTTTACTTCTGAGAAGTGTCAGTGCATTTTGCTTGCTGATTTTTTGATTGTATCTTTTATTGTAGGGGTCAAATTGTTTTGAGTTTTTTCTGTCTGAGGTGTAGCTTGCAAAATGGTTTCCCTTTTGGTAGCTTTTCTCTTCACTCTGTTGATTGTTTTCTTTGCTGTGCAGAAGCTTTCTAATTAGAGATAATTGCATTTATTAATTCTTAATGTTATTGTCCATTTGTGGCTCTGTTTCTAAAGTTCTTGCCTACATCTGTGTCTTTAAGAATTTTACCCATTTCATCTCCCAACAGGTTAAGTGTTTATATTTTAATATTTAGATAGATTTTAGTTGAGTACATGGTAAGAGGTTTGGGTCTATGTTGTCTACTGGCATGTGGAGAACTAGTTTTCCCAGCATCATTTGCTGAGGAGGCTGTTTTTCCTCCAGCTTATGCTTTTGGTCCCTCTGTCAAAGATCAGATAGCTGAATGTGCCTAGGGTTATTCTGCATCCACTATTCTGTTCCACTGATTGATCTGCCTTGTGCCTCTCACATGCTGTTTTTATTATTGTAGCTTTGTAATATAACTTAGTCCAGACTTGTGGTTCCTTTTGCTTTGTTCATGTTGCTCAGGTTGCTTTCACTATTCTATTTCTTTTCTGATTCCATATGAAGTTTAGGATGATTTTCTCTAGTTCTGTGATGAAGGCTGTTAGTGTTTTGATTAGGATTGCATTAAGTCTGTATAACACTTTTGGGAATATATCCATTTTGACAATATTGATTCTGTCTATACAGAAACAGGACTATTTCCATTTTCTTTTCTGGTTTGTTTGTTTTAGAAAATTTCGCTATGTAGTCCAAGATAGCCCTGAACTCAGCAGTCCTTCTGCCTCAACCTCCTGAGTGCTGGGCTTATACAGGCATGTGCCACCACACCTGGCCTGGAGAGAGATTCTTGAATAGTGGGATTCATGAGTGCTTTTCAGATTACAAAGAAAAGAAAGAAGCTGCCTATTACGGAACCATTTTCTGTTCTTTTCTATTTTATTTTATTTTATTTTATTATTTTACTTTATTTTATTTTACTTTATTTTATGTTATGTTATTTTATTTTATGTTACGTTACTTTATTTTATTTTATTTTATGTTACGTTACTTTATTTTATTATTTTATTTTATTGTATTTTATTGTATTTTATTGTATTTTATTGTATTTTATTGTATTTTATTGTATTTTATTGTATTTTATTGTATTGTATTGTATTTTTTGGTACCAGGGATTGAACTCATGACTTTGTGCTTGCCAGGCAGGCACTTGTGCTGCTAAGCTAAATCCCAGGCCTCTACAGAACCCTTTTCTGATGTCTTCTTAGGTTTCCTTTTTCAGAGCACTGTACTTTTAATGATGGAGGTCTTTCACTTCCTTGGCTATGTTCATTTGTAAGTATTTAATTTTTCTTGATGCTATTGTTTTGCTAATTTTGATGCCAGTGTGTTCATAATTGATGTACAAGATCACTGTTGGTTTTTGTGTTTTATATCCTGCTGTACTGCTGAATTTGTTTATGAATTGTAGTAGTCTTTGGGTGGAATTTTTGGGTATTCTATATAAAAGATCATGTCATTGGTAAATAATGGTAGTTTCACGTCTTTCTTTTTATATGTGTACCTTTTTTCTATATGTGACATTTTTTCTCTTGTCTGATTGCTCTGGCTAATATTTTGAGTACTATATTCAATAGGAGTGATGATAGGGGCCCTCCTTGTCTTATAGCTGATTTTAGAATGAAAGGTGGGTTTTTCATAAACGGCTTTTATCAGATTGAGAAAGTACTTTCTTTTGGGGGGAAGGTACCACATTTGCCAGGTACCATGAATTGAACTCAGGACCTCACACTTGCCAGGCACCACTGAGCTAAATCCCCAGCCCCAAGAAAGTACTTTCTGTACCTATTTTCCTCAGTGTTTTTTTTTTAACTCATGAATGGCTGTTGAATTTTATGAAAGACTTTTTCTACATCTCTTGAGATGATACGATTTTCATGATCACATTTACTGATTGCCATGTGTTGATCAAACCTACTTGTAATGTATGATCTTTGATGACGTGTTACATTCTGTTCACCACTATCCTCTTCAGTATTTTTGTGTCTCTGTTCATTTAAGAGACTGGCCTGTAGTGTTCTTATTTAGTGGAGTTATTGCCTGGTTTTGGAATCGGAATCATGCTATGATCCAGGAATGAACTTGAAAGTACTCCTTCTTTTCAATTTCATTAAAGAATTTGAGGAATATTTGCATTATGTCCTCCATAAAGTTCTTACAGAATTCAGTAATAACTCCATTAAGTCATGAACTTTTCTTTTCTTTTTTTTTTTTTTTTTTTAGGTACTGGGGATCGAACTCATGACCTTGCACTTGCCAGGCAGGCGCTTATGCCGCTGAGCTAAATCCCCAACCCATGAACTTTTCTTAGTAGATTTTTTTTTTTTTTTGGTGGTACTAAGGATTGAACTCAGGGCCTTGTGCATGCTAGGCAAGCACTCTACCATTGAGCTACATCCCCAGCCCAGTAGATTTTTTATTATTGCCTCAATTTTCTGTCTGTTGCTAGATGGTTTGTAGGTTTTACGTCTTCTTGGTTCAATTTTGATAATTTATCTTATGTCTGGGGACAGGTCCATTTGTTTAAAGTTATCTGATTTCTTGGAAGATGATTTTTCATAATAGTTACTATGATCTTCAGGATTTTTGGCAGTGTATTTTGCAATTTGCTGTTTTTTAATTTCTAATTGCATTTATATGGGTCTTTTCATTCCTTGTTTTGGTAAATTTGGCTAAAGATTCATCTGCTTTGTTTATTGCTTCAAAGAACTAAGTCATTGATTTGATTCTATATATGTTTTTTCCTCTAAGTTTCATTGATTTCTATTCTGGGCTCTATGATTTCTTTGTGTTAGGTCTGAGTTTGGGCTAACTTTGTTTTTCTAGGATGTTGAGGTGCATTATTAGGTTATTATTTGAACTTAGTCTGTTTTTCTAGTATGATTTTTCACAGCAGTAGACTTCTCTCTTAGGACGTCTTTCAGTATGTCCCATAGGTGTTTGGATATTGTACTAGCATTATTTTTTTTATTCTAGGCATTGATTGATTTCTTCTTGACG
Organism: Dolichotis patagonum; assembly: GCA_004027295.1. Lineage (NCBI taxonomy): Eukaryota > Metazoa > Chordata > Mammalia > Rodentia > Caviidae > Dolichotis > Dolichotis patagonum. The sequence continues at coordinate 5,911 of PVJX010042284.1, forward strand.
CGTTTTCAGGAATATGTTAGTTTATGTCCAGGTGTGTAAAATTTCTGGTTTCTCTTGCTATCAATTTGTAGTTTCAGTGCACTGTGATCTAATAGTATACTATACATAGAATGATTTCAATTTTTGTATGTATTTAAGCAGTGTTTATGGACTACTGTGTGGTCTGTTTTGGAGAAAGTTCCATGTGCTGCTAAGAAAATGTATATTCTCCTGTATGAAGGTAGTTATCTGTTAGTCCATTTGTTCAAAGGTGTTGATTAAATTTACTATTTCCTTGTAGTTTTTTATTTAGTTGATCTGTTTGTGAAAGTAGGGTACTTTTAAAGTCCTCTATGATTGTACTGGTATTTATTTCATCTTTTATGTACAGTAATACTTTTTTATGAAGTTGATTTTACTAGCATTAGAAATATATGTATTTACAATTTTTATCTCTTCTTGAATTGTTCCCTGAACTAGTATGTAATGACTTTTGTTTCTTTTTTATCATTTTAGCTTGAAGTCCACTTTGAGAGTAAAATCACTATTCCTTTCTTCTTTTGGGGTATTGGTGAATGGAATATTCTTTTCCATCCTTTGAGTGTTAGTCTGTGACTTTCTTTTTAATTAGATGTGTCTTTCATGTGCAACCAACCAGTGAGTTTTGTTTTCTGAACCAGTCTTCCAATCTGTGTCTTTTAAATGGGGATTGGGGCCGTTTACGTGGGAAGTTATTACAGAAAGATATTTACTCATTCCTGTCATTGTGTTCTTATCCTGCTGTTGACTCCTTTATTTTTCTCCTTTTGTGTTGGACCCATTCACTGTGTTTAACTACTCACCTTGCTTGATTTATTTATTCTGTCAGACTTCTTGGCTTTGTTGGCTTCATTGTCTCTATCAAGGACGTCCTTGAGTTTGTTTTGTTTTGTTTTGAATGCTGGTTTGGTATTCACGAATTTCTTAAGCTCTTTGTTTTTTTTAAGTCCTTTTTTTAAATCAATTTTGAAAGATGGTTTTACAGGTTATATTAGTCTGGCTTGAAAGCTGTTTTCTTTTAGTGGTGAAACTCTTTGCTCCAAGCTCTGCTGGCCTTTGAAGTTCATGTTGAAAACTCTGCTGTAACCCTAATGTGCTTACCTTTGTACATGGTGTTTTCCTTTCTTGACAACTTTTAAGATTCTGCCCCTGTGTTGAACTTTGAAGATTTTTGACTATGGTGTCTCATGGAGAGCTTCGTTTCTCATGGTAATTATTTGGCATCCTGTAAGCCTCACCTTGAATTCTTTTCCCATACTTGCGTTTTCCCTGCTATGATTTCTATAAACAGATTTTGTATTCCTTATGTGCTGTCTTCTAATTTTCCTCTAACTCCAGTTAGCCTTGGGTTGGTCTTCATCTAGTAGATACCAGACGAGTAGTATCCTTTCTCTCCTCCTTTGTAAGGTGTCTCTGTGCTTCCCACTGTGTCCTTGAAGTCTAGAGCTCCGCGCTTACATTGGTCATTTCTGCTGCTCTTTCAGTCAATAGAATTCCTAATTTCTTGGATTTCTGTTTTGTACCTTTACATGGAGTATAGTTATTTGGTAGATTTGTCATTTGTGTTTTTAATAAATTTGGTCAGCTCTTCTAGTTTTTGGTTTTTTCCATAATCACATTGCTCAGTTTGTTCCAGTGTCTTTTGGATTATGTCATCTTTGAGCTCACTCAGTTTCTCTGCTTCCCATTTAATCATTTAATCATTCCCATTTAATGGAAATCCTCTCCATTGGTGCCCTTGGGTCTGCTGTAGGAGGGTTGAAGGTCTTTGAAGGTACTTTATTTTCTTGTTTCTTTCATGTTCCTATTTTTCCCCTCTTTCTGTGCTGAGGGTCAAATAGAGTAAATAAAATTTATTGTTGGTGTGAAGATCTGTAAAGTTTGATTCTGTTTTCCGATGATGTAGCATTGCTTTTATTTGTCAGTAGGTATTGTTTACCACTTCAGCCTAGTCAAATTAATTGTGTTGGCCCCTTCACTGTGTTGTAAGGAGAGAATTTCTACTGGTTGTAACAGCAGCAGCAGATCCTACCATACATCAATCATAAACATTAAAACTTGTCTTGATAATTTTACTCTTTTATCAATGTTCCTTATAGACAATAAGGTGCTGTTACCACTTACGCTTTGTCTGGAATATGGAGAGTAGGGAGAAGGGTAGAGGACGGGGGAAAAGGAGGGGCCGTGTTGGTGGACAGAAGAAGGTAAGAGAAGTGTCATAGGTGAAATACAGACAGCAGCTTGGATGGTGTTGGAATTGTTTTCACAGCTGGGATGAAGAGCTAGTATCGATGGGGTTGGAAAGCGTATTTGTGCAGGTGGGAGGAATGATACTGATGAGTGGAAGCGCATTTAGAGATTAAGGGAGACTGTGAGATTGTCAGGACCTATTAATATATTTGAAGTCTTGATTGGGTCCTCTAAGCACAGTGTTGTTAAGAATTACTCTTACAGCCCTTTAAATAGTGCTATTTAAGTCGTAGCACTGGCTAATTCTTACTTTCTAGTGTACATATACCAGCTCCTGTTTCACACACACACACATACACACACACACACACACACACACACACGAAAGGTGGAGATAAGGAAAGGGGAGGCAAGAAAATGAATGGGGGGACTTCAGAAAGTAAGAGAGAATAAGGACTAAAAGGGGGCAAGACACAGGGGAAAACCTTCAAGAATCAATTAAAGGAAAACTGTAAAAATAAAATACAGAATGAGAGAGAGAGAAAGAGAGAGAGAACGAGCCCAGAGCAGTCAGCAGGGAACAATAAATACACGACCCTCACACTGTTCTGCGTCAACCCACAGTGTCTCTGGACAGTGTGGTCAGTCTGGGCGGGAGCAGCTGAGCAGCTTTCCCATGGACTGCCCAGAACCATGGTTGCGAACCTATATCACACATGTTGTTGTGTTTTTCTTTTAGGACAGAAAATATTAATGTAGAGTTGTGTTTCTACCCTAAAGCCTCAGTATGCAGGTTGAATTACAGTGGTGGCACTTTGGGTAAATAAGCGGGCGTTGAGTTGCAGTTATCTCTAGAAGGTTTGCCCTCCGTGGCCTGGAGCCCTCTCCGGGCCTCTGCCTGCAGTGCTCTTTCTTTCTGTCTGTCACTCTGTTCTTGATCTACTGGAGCACTCCTGGCACTTCCAGCCCATACCGCAGCATCTGACACACAACAGGTGCTTAATAAATGTTGGATACCTGAGCAGATGTTCTGGCTTAGCCTTTCTCGCTTTTTCATTTTCTGGAACCTTGCTATTGAAAAAGTGGCCTGAGGGCCTGTCCTTCAGCGTCACCCAGGAGCTGCTGAATCAGAAGCTGCCAGATTCCCAGGTGACTCCTATGCCCAGTGGATGTTGACACGCAACACTCAGCAGCATAACTTCAGATGAAAACAGAACTGTGGGAGCCGTTCTTGTTATCACAGCACTTTAGGCTTCATGTCGTTCCTCTTTCACCACGGTATGGATTCTGCTTGTCATCTCTAGGAGGGTTCCCTGTGTTGCCACTTTACCCGGGCACCATTTCTTCACAGTTAGGGTTATTCAGGATTGCAATTCCTGCATTTTAATTCATGTTAAATTCTCTTCCTGACATTTTTGGCCATAGTCTCTTTTTTTTAACCTTTGTAAATCTGGTGTGTGTGTGTGTGTGTGTGTGTGTGTGCGTGTGTGTGTGTGTTCGCGTTCATGTTCTATACTACTTAACATTATTCCTCTTCTAGCTTTTATGAATTTTGACGTAGCGCTTCTCTCTGAAATATCTATTTCATCCGTATTTGATTTAGAATTAGGTTCATTGCTCTCAGAGAAGGTAGATCCGGATTCTTTCGTATTGTCTGCTTCAGCAGATGAGTCTCCCAGCAGCAAAGCAGATCACTGAAATTCCCTGCCGATCTTACCCACGAACTCCAGTGGCGACTGTTTGCAGTTAGGATCTACCCAGGTGCATTTTAGTTTCGAAGGGGCTTGTTTGCTGGAACTGTCTAATTTTCTCCTTAATGGTTTGCTGAGTTGTTTTAATTAACTGTACACACCAATGTTACACGGTACCAGAGAACAGTAACCTAATCCTCAGAGGACTGTGCAGGTTGAGGTTTCACTAGAAGTCAAGTCCTAGAGTTGGCTTTTAGCCTTTTCCTTTTTAGCTAAAATAAAGCGAGAGCATCGCGAGTCTTGAATTCATGGCATTTTTGTAACTGTTGTGTGATTGAAACAAGAAGGACGTTGGGAAGGAATTCACATGTTGAAGACCTACTGTATCAAAACATGTTTTAAGAAGAAAAAATTAACTTGAACTGGGATGTAACATCTGAATGTAGACCATAAAACTGCTATTATCTGATGAATCACAGGAAACCAACCTTTACTTTGTCCTTATCGTTTTTGCTTTCTTTTTTTCTTACTTGCCTAGCTACACTTACTGGTGGACACCGGAGGTAATAAAGCATTTACCACTGCCGTATGATGAAGGTAGGTAGTTGGTTCTCCTTCAGGTTTTACACACGCAGATTTTGCAGTTAAATGAACTTGAAGCATCCTCTTTATTTGTATATTTTAGTGAGACATGATTAGCTATTCAGCGTTATACTGCAATTTTAGTAGGGGATTTTATCATCCTTCAACTCCTTAAAGAGAAAAGGTGCTGGTATACTTCTTTTTATCTTAGCAAGCCTATGCTTGGTATAGCCTGTACTTGTTGTACATTTATAAGACAACGTCCTAGGCATTTAACAAATATAATAGATTACTTCAGAATTTTAAACTAGTGCTGATTGTATTCCTACATGTTTTGGGAAAAGGGAGAGGAAGTAAGGACCCAGTCACAAGGATGAACCAAACCTTTTTTTCCCTATATCTAAACAATGATGAAGGATACAAATGTATGTATGAAAGTCGATTTTAGTCACATTTAAATTAAATTTTATTGATTTGTCAGAGAGACAGGAAAAATTTTATTAAAGGAATACCCTCCAGTGTAATATACAATCTGTGAGCACAGTTAGTATTACAGGAATGTCTGCAGCATGCGGTCTCAAGACGTTGGATAAAGGCAGTCTCTCCCTTAGTTATCTGTGCTGCGAACTTAAAGAAGCTGGTAGTGAAGAAGTTTCACAGATATGAAGAGGAGATTGACATCCACAATGAATTCTTCCGGCCACACGAACTGAGCAGTTTCGATGACACCTTCTGCTTGGCTATGACCAGTTCTGCGCGGTACGTCACGAGTGCTCACCTGCCACAGGCGTTGGGAACTGTGGTTTTCCTAGTTCGCGTAGGTGTGTTTTACTCCACCAGAAGTCCACCCTGCACGCGTGCCCAGGGATGCGTGTTCAGTGCGTCTCAACAGCTCCTGTGACGCGGAGTCCGCTGCTGCACGCAGCAACCCCTTCCCTTGTTAGTCAGCGGAGTTCATTTCTCTCCTCTGAGAAGCCGAAGTCTGCCTCCCACTGTGCGTAAACTCAGCTTTCTTGCATTCCATGTAGAAGTTGAGTGCTAACATAAGTGAGTGGGAAAAGCGTTGTCTTTGGTACTGGAAAGGTTGAGACGTGCATCTCAGATCAGCCGCTGCCTGGCTGTGTGACCTTAAGACAGCTGTCTCACTAGCCTTGTGGTCCTCATGCCCTCAAAAACAACCCCAGCCTCTGGAGCAGCTGGCCCAGGCTGGGAGTTAATCCACAGGAGCTGTTATATTACAGTTCCACGGAGGAGGCTCCGTGGGACGGCCCTCTGAATATTGGAAGAAGCAGTAGTTTTGTTTTCAGGGTAAATATCCCGTAATCTTTCTCCATAATGCATATGACATAATTTTCAGCTGCTTTCCATCCTGGCCTGTCACTTTGCACATTCTACATTTTCCTTTGTCTCTTTTAGAATTTGATGAGACTTTTAAAGAAAAGTGATGGGACCAGAATTAACAAAATTGGTCAAAGCAAGTCACTGCTTGACTGTATTTTAAACTAAAGGTTAAGTGTTCGTATTTTACATTTTCTTCAGATATGATATAAATATGCTTAGACTTTGTTAAATATATCAATCTATTTTATGATTTTTGTGCCTAGAATTTCGCTTGTTGTTCTAGAAATTTTTGAATTGAACAAGGGGTAAATTACATCATGTATATCTCTTTATGTAAATGTATAATTAATTTTGTTTATGGTAGTTATGCTCTAAAAAGTTACTGTGAACCGTGAATTAAATTAGTGAATACTGAATAATTTCTCCTGAAGTAAATACAGGATTAGGTTCTTGTGAGGCTGTCATTGAAATATTTTTATCAGCCATTCAATATATAAATAAGTGTTGTGTATGTGTATTTCAGATACTTTATCTAATATATATTATTGATTCATTGTCACTCCCAAGCTGGGCGAGGCAGTGCATGCCTGTAATCCCAGCACTAACAAAAGCTGAGGCAAAAACATTGCAAGATCTAGCCAATGGTAGGGAATTTAGCAATTTAGTGAGGCCCTGTTTCAAAATAAAAAATAAAAAGGGGAAGGATATAGCTGAGTAGGAATATAGCGTAAGTGTTAAGGCCCTAGGTTCAATCCCTAGTACTGCGGACATACACACACACACAAATTTAAAAAAAAAGTTTCATAACACTGTAACTTACATCTGAATGAAGCTTATCTAACCTATTTTCCCCAGAGAGCACATTGTAGCTTATGCTCACAAATTCTAGATAATCTCAGCCCTCTTCAGGGACCATTTTAAGTGGCAGAGGCCACCAACAGGAAGTACAAATACAGTGTGAAAAAGCAGAATTAAATAGATGCCCAAAAAATCCTCATTGACAGTAGAAGAGCAAGCTATTCACTCAACCACCTTACCTTTGACAAAGAAGCCAAACATGTTCACCGGAAGAAAGACAGCCTTTTTAATAAATGGTGCTGGTAAAACTGGCTCTACGCATGACAAAGGCTTTTAAAAACTATATCCCCTTATCTGTCACCAGGCACTAAACTAAAATCAAAATAGATCGAAGATCTGAATATTAAAACAGAAACACTAAATCTACTGGGAAAGAAAATAGGTAGAAATCTTTTTTTTTTAATCAGTACTGGGGTTTGAACTCACGACCACACACTTGTAAGGCAGGCGCTTATGCTGCTGAGCTAAATATCCTCAGCCTCTAGGTAGAAATGACCCAGGTATAGGCAGGGACTTCATGAAGAAAACCCCGATGGCATCAGAAATACTACAGAGAATCAACAACTGGGATCTCACCTTTTTAAAAAGCTTTTGCACAACAAAATAAATTAGCAGAGTGAAAAGACAACCCTCAGAGTGAGAAGAAGTTATACCCAGCCCTCCCTCAGACAAAGGATTTCTATCTAGAACATGTAAAGAACTGAGAAAACACAGGCCTCTCTCCCAGGTCTGGTCCCTCTGAGAGGAACTCGTGCTTCTCAGGTGGAGAAAGCCGGAAAAGCAGGGAGTGTCTACCTTGAGTGACTCACACCTTGCACTGCCTGGGCCTGTAGGAGGCTGGGCGTGACTGCAGAGGGACAAGTGTCAACACCACATTGCAAATATTAGCAGACAAACAGATTTACAAACACAGAACCTGCAGTTGATGAGGATCAGTCATACCTGTTCATAAAGAAAGAAAAGGGATTAAACCAGTTGCATCATTAACACATGGTCTGACTGTTACCGTGAGCAGACTGGATTAATTCTCTCCCAGCATGAGCCTGGAGCTGTGTCCTCACCGGGGACTGTGGCCTCCGTGACTCCGGCTGGGAAACTGGTCTGCCTCTGCGGTGGCAGTGGTGAGGAGGCCCGTGCGTAATGGGGAAGAAGCCTCAGCTTCTCTGACAGTGGTGAATTAAGACTGCTTCTGTGGAGAAGGTTCCAACAGGAGCTTACCGAATTAACCTCAGTTTAATCAAGTAGATACTGATTTTTTGGTAGCACTTTTAAAAAATTAATTTTATTAATAGATTTTATTTATTTTTTAATTATTTTTTTAATCTTTTTTTTATTTAAAAGAGAATAAAACAAAAGGGGGCAGTACAGAGCAGATCAGAAGAGGACAACATAGGCAACACAGTACTTTACATTAAGTCAACTGGACATCAACAGTAGCTAACACTATATCTCTTACTCTGCTATAGTTGAGCATAGTTTCAATTACAATAATATCAAACATAACACAATAGAATAAAGCCATGCATAGAGTGAAAGAATTACAGGGCTTTCTGAACCGAATAACAGAAAATGATCAATGGGTATTATAATATCTCATTTTTGATAAAAAAGAAAAAAATTTGTTTGAACTATCACACATATTCA